>PVLC010001447.1:0-143312 GCA_004027655.1 Graphiurus murinus
ATCCCAGCATTCGGGAGGCTGAGACCGGAGGATCCGGGTTCGCGGCCAGCCTCAGCTACCTAGTGAGGCACTCCGCAACTTAGTGAGACTCGGTTTCAAAAATAAAGAATAAAAAATAGGACTGGGGGAGTAGCTCGGAGGTAGAATGCCCCTGAGTTCAATCCCCAGTACCGCAAAAAAAAAAAAAAAAAAAAAAAAAAAACATCGTGTGTGTCTGTGTGTGTGTGTGTGTGTGTGTGTGTGTGTGTGTGCCTGAAAGTGTGAAGGAGCAAGGATTTCTTTTTGTCAAAGACATAGATTGAACAAAGGAAAGGAGATTGACTTGATTAGGGATCATGAGACATACCTGTGAGGCTGGTCATTGGAATTCTTGGTTGGGGGAGCAAGATCATACTGGAAGAAAATATAACAGGATGGAAAATGAATATGTAATATGATTGGAAGCAAAATATAATGTGGGCATAATATGATTTTTGAAAGTTATGCATAAAATTCCAGGATAGCTGGGGAAGATGAGCTGGGAAGGCCAGGAGTCTAGAGGCAGTTCTGTAACTGAAGCACTGCTGAGCAGAAAGAAAAGCCTGCAGCACTGAGCCACCAGCTGGGAGGTCATGTGAGATGGAGTTAGAAAAATGGTGGCAGGTCATGTGGGAAAGTGATAAGTGAATATGTGCATGAGTGCATATGCTGGTGAATTTGTAAAACTTCTGAGGGTGACTTGATTTCTTGCGAGAGTGGAAGAATGAATCTCAGAGCTGGGACTTATATGGGACAAGAATCAATCAGCATGCACAGTCTTAAAGGATTAATCCCACAGAAACAGACCCAAACATTCATCAGACCCAACCTTTGGTATACTGGTGGAGTTTAAAGTGTGCTAATATTCAAAGAGGAGAACAGAGAGCCTGCAGTTCACCAGGGTTAGGACTAGAGAGGGAACTATATTTTGAATTTTGTTAGGCAATTTTACCTTTATTCTGAAAGCCCTGACAGAGATAGGCAAATGTGTCAGGCCCAGTCTTCTTTCTCATTTCTTCTTCTCACAAGAAAGCATATAGCCAAAGAAAAGACAAGTAAAAAAAAAAAAAATCCCCCCAAAAAGAAAAATGCAAATAACTATTTTTTTCATCCTTTTTATCCCTTTTGATAGTTAGAATGTAGTATACACAATGGAATTTTACTCTACTGTAAAAAAGAACAAAATGATGTTATTTGTAGGAAAATGCATGGAACTACAGAATATTATGCTTAAGTGAGATCAGTCCATCTCAGGAAGTCAAAGGTCATATGTTTTCTCTTATATGTGAAAGCAGGCGAGAAAATAAGAAAGAAAAGGAACTTCAGATAAATGAGGATAGAGACCAGTAGAATAGTGGGAGGAGACTGGGGGAGAGTGGTGGGAGAGGGGAGAAAGAAGACTTGATGAAGAGTTGAGATAACTCGATGTTGGTATGTGAAGGCTTCACTACCAATCTCACTAGCGTTCATGGTAGAGGACATGAAATATGGAGGGAATCACACCACTTACTGTAGGTATGTATGCTTGTGCCATTGAACTTCACTATGATGTATAATAACAATACACCAATAAAAATAATAAAAATAAATGAAAATTTCTAGTCTATCACTCCCCCCCCACACACCTAAGCCATCCACATATAATGCATTCAGGTCTTGTGTTCTGCTTTAATTTGTTCCTTTGCACATCCCTTCTTTGATGTGTACATGCAGGGTCACTCCTTTAAGAGTCTCATAAACTGCTGTACCTCACATTGCCCAAAGTGGCTCAGTAGTGATTCTCAGTCTCATTTTGTTCATGGCAAGTCTAAATTAGTAAGATGCTATCTTAGGTAGGAAGTTATTAAAATTAGTGTAGAGCCAGTAAATGCCCCATTTCTCTATAGAAAAAAAAATCAAGAAAATAGTGGGCGAATTTGACTCTAGGCTTTACTAAGTATTAATTGTCATATACTTAGAAAATGTGGCAGCAAGGCTGCTTCTTGAGCTATATAATTCACAAGATTAGGTAAAAAATAAAAATATACAACAAAATATAGACTTCCTAGCTTTACTACATGAGCTGCTTTGCTATAAGAATTGCTAGAACAGGGAGATGGTGAGGCATAATGCTCCTTTTAGAATGTATCTTCAGTTCAGATTGTCTGTTAGGAGATGCATTTGAATGTTCCTATCATATACAAATGAAAATTATTGGAATCGATGCTGTACAAAATTTGTGATTATATAAATTCTATATAAAGGCAATATTCTTTCCCAGTATAGTAATTCCTGCCAATAATTGCAGCAATCTTCTGAAGATTTTGAAGTTTGAGCATTAAAGATGCCTACTTTCATTAGCCAGTAGCAATATAAGATTAAATAGATTTTTACCCTGAGACTTTTTTTTTAGTTAAGTTATTGTTATGCATGCAGTATTCCATGTCTGAATATTCATTCTTAGAAAGCAAACAAGTGTCTAGTAGTTTGGATTATCTAAAAGAAAATTAAATGAACATCAAGAGGTTGGAAGCTACCTGTAATTTAAAAATATTAAGTTACAGATAGACACTTTACGGTTATAAATCCTTTGGGATATTATGAATGTTCAACTTGAACTAACACTTAAATAAATGGCTTTAGGAATATATGACAGATGTACTAGGTAGTACAAAAATCTATTTATTTCCATTTACTAACAAATGAAACCTTAATTCCTTGTATTGCTGCTAACCGCAGTTTTTTAGGGTTTTTTTCCTCCAAGATTAGAAATTAGATACCTCATCACATTGATGCAGAAGGCACCAGATTTTTTGTATAATCTCTTTCATTAGCCTTTACTTGTTGGTTGATAAGAGATGACCATAATCACCTGTAGACCTTAGTAAGACAATTCTTATACTCACTACTCTCTAAGGAAGCTAGATTAGAATCCATTCTAG
The DNA here is from genome assembly GCA_004027655.1 of Graphiurus murinus. NCBI lineage: Eukaryota > Metazoa > Chordata > Mammalia > Rodentia > Gliridae > Graphiurus > Graphiurus murinus. Next base: position 2,940 of record PVLC010001447.1, read on the forward strand.
ACTCTTCTCCAAAAACTCTTATCCAAAATAATACCGGCACTCCAAAGAGAAGAGTCTATAGAATGAGTACATGTTTATTATGTATGCAATAAGAAAAATAGAAAGTGAAAGTGTAAGGGAATTAAGTTAAGTACATCCTGGAAGCACCCTGACTTTGAGCTTGGGAAGAGATTGTATATATATATATATATATATATATATATATATATATATATAGAGAGAGAGAGAGAGAGAGAGAGAGAGAGGGAGAATGAATTAGAGTTCTGTCACTATGACAAAATAAACCTAAAATGAGGAAAGATCTATTTTGGCTCACAGTTGAAGCGGTTCAGTCCATGGGTGCTTGGTCTGGTTGCTTTGGGCTTATAGCAGCATAGTACATGATGGTGGGGAGTGTGTCATGTAAGAAAGGGTCAAGGTCCCAATATTCCCTTCAAGGTCATGGCCCAGTAACCTAACTTTCTTCCATTAGGATCCATCTCTTAAATGTTGCACCACTTAGCAATAGTGCTACAAGCCAACAACTAGAGAACTAAGTCATTGGCAGTTAGGCCTTTGGGGGACATTTAAAATCCAAACCATAGCACAAATTTACCTCTAATACATACTGGTAGATAGAGCACACAGAGCTGATAGGAGGCCTAAATTCCAATTCCCACCTGAATGCTTACATTTTGAATTATATTAAGTAATAATCATGCCATTTTCTAGCATGAATGTTGCATTATTTATGGTTCTTCACAAAAACGGAACCAATTGGAGATATAGATAGACAACTAATAGATGTAAGATGAGATTTATTATGGGAATTGGCTCACGTAATTATGGAGGCTGAGAAGCCCTGTGGTCTGTTGTCTGCAAGTTGGAAACCCTGGAGGGCCAGTGGTATAATTCAATCTTAGAGATTAGGGTATGGGGGAGCCACTGGCATGAGTCCTGGAGTCCAAAGGCCCAAGAACCAGTGGTTCTGATATATTAGAGCAGAAAAAGATGAATCTCTCATCTCAATGAAGGAGAGAGATTTTTCCCTCTCTGAATTTTTTTTGGTCTATCCAGGTCCTTAATGGAGTAGGAGGTGCATGAATACATTGATGAGAGAGATATTTCTTACTTAGTCCACTGACTCAAATGCCAATCTCAATCTTAGGGTATTCCAGAAATACCCTCACACACACACACACACACACACACACACACACACACACACACAAATAATACTTTACCTGATGTCTAGGCATCTTGTCACCTGATCAAGTTGTCATTAAATTAAACATCACAAATGTCTTGGTCTATAAAATGATATGTTTAAGTTAGAAAAGTTTTCTTCCAATTTAATGGGAAGACTATATACAAAGTGGACCAAAATAATACCAGCACTCCATGAATAAAACATACACTTCAGAAAAATGTAGGAGAATAATATTTCTTGAGCATTCATTGTACACATGGCACTATACTAAGTTCTTTAATTACATAAAGTTGTTTAAGCCTACATATATCTCTAGAAGATTTAAAGAGGTTTTAATTTTCTTATTTTATATAGGTGAAATAATTCTTAAAATAATAATAAATATGTTTAGGAAAACACACTGTAGGCATAGAAATGGTTATAGAAAACATTTAAATGGAAAAAAGAAGAAATTGGACTGAGGAACACTGGGTGATAATATAACCTGAGGATTAAACTTAGAAGCTTAAAACCTAATGTTCAAACCTTAGTTGTTTCCATAATTCACCATTTTATTTAGAATTTTTTTTCTCAACAACACTCAGCAAAATGGATTTGGTCCTTACTTTCTGTGGGGTTTCCAGAAGGTTGGAATTGATTTCTCATATTTTTGTCTTATTTTTAGAAAGCTTATAATCAGGGCACCTAAACCAGAACAAATATAATAAAAATTTGAAGTTAATTATCTTAGCATTGACTGGGTCTCTTACTCTCTGTATATGGGAATTATGCATCCACACTCTTTGCCTTGAAACTTTTTAGCACCTTTTACTATAGGTGGGGTGTACTTTTCTGCTTCATTGGTTTGAGGCTGAGTGAAACGACTTGCACTGGTCAATAGAATATGGTTGGAAGTAACTGTGTCAGTTTTTAGAACAAACTTTAAGATGCATTCCTACGCTTACATATAAGCTTCTGTGCTCCTGTGATCCAAGATTAAGCAAACATTTCACAATAGTTCTTTCAATCTCAAAATGAAGAGAGATAGAGGAGACCTGAGCCAAAGATGAAGAGGCCTGGAGTCTAGCAAAACCTAGTCAAGTTCAGCTAAGATCAGTGTATCTTGAGCTTATCTGCTCACCAGGCTGTTTGCTATTGTAAATTACTGAGATGTTGACATTGTTTATCATTCAGCAAAACACGACTTGTAACAATTCCCAAAGAGTTTTTTACCAGGCAACATTTTTAATCTTATTAGAATTGCAGAATCACGTAGAGCTGAGTTAGGAGGATAGAAGCATTGCATTGCAAACTTCTTTGACTATGCTTATACAAATAAAATATAGCACAAGTCAGATGTTGTGTTGTATTGTAGACTAGATCCTCATTCACAAAATGTTTCACAAGTTAATTCATTTTCTCTATTTCTTATCTTTTAGTTTTTGTTTTTATGTTAATGATTTTATAATTGGTACATTGTATTCATATATCTTGACGAAGTTCAGGGTAATGGAAGCATATTTCCTCTTCAAGTTTTTCTCCCCTTTCCCATCTCCTCAGTTAGGTCTCTTCCTTCACCCACTAAGGTTTCTCATCCTTTGTCTTGAGTCCCTATTGTGTCCCAATTTTTCCCTAGCCTACATATGAGGGAGAACACCTGACCTTTTGCTTTTTGCGACTGACTAATCTCACTTAGCATAATATTCTCTAGTTCCATCCATTTCCCTGCAAATGACATAATTTTGTTCTTTGTTATTCAGTTGAATTCCATCCATTGTGTATATATTTCATAATTTTGTAATCTGTTGATAGACATCTCAGCTGGTTCCATAGTTTGGCAACTATGAACTGTGCTGCTATAAACATAGATAGGCATGCATTACTATAGTAGTTTGGATTCAGTTTCTTAGGGTAGATACCCAAGAGTGATATAATTGAGTCACATAGTAGGATCCTTCCCATTCTTCTGAGGATCCTCCACCCTCTTTTCCAAAGTGGTTGCACTAAATTGCAATTGCACCAACAATGTATCAGAGTTCCTACTTCTCTACATACTTAACGGAATTTATTATTGTTTGTATTTTTAATGATTGACATAATAATTGAATTAGATGGAATCTCAGGGTAATTTTGATTTGCACCTCTCTGCTAATGATGTTGAACATTTTTTTTTGTATATTTATTGGCCATTTGTATTTCTTCTTTTGTGAATGTATTTGTTTAGTTCACTTGCCCATTTTTGATTGGGTTATTCAGGGATTTTTGGCAGTGAGTTTCTTAAGTTCTTTGTATATTCTACATATTAGATCTCCCATACTCTTGGATATGCAGAATAAATATCATGGAAATAGCCATCCTTCCAGAAGTGATCTACAGATTTAATGTAACTCCCATTAAAATATCATCATCTTTCTTCACAGATAAAGAAAAAGCAGTCCTTGAATTCATTTGGAACAACAAAAAAACTAAAAGTAGACAAAATAGTTCTCTGCAATAAGAACCATGCAGGAGACATCATAATACCTGACTTCAAAATATACTACAGATTCATAGTAATAAAAACAGCATCATATTGGCACCAAAACAAACACATACATCAATGAAGCACGACAGAAGATTCAGAAACAAATCTGCACAATTAAGAGCCAATTGATTTTTGACAAAGGGGCCAAAAACACACACTGGAAAAAAGATAGCCTCTTCAACAAATGATGTTAGGAAAACCATATGCAGAAAAATGGAAATAAACCTTACTTTCTCACCCTGCACAAGACTCAATTCAAAACGGATCAAAGACCTGTAAATTAAACCAAAAACTGCAGTTTCTTGAAGAGGGCATAGGACCAACACTCCAACATATAGGCATGGGTAAAAACTCCCTCAACAAGACCCCAAAGGCACAAGAAATTAAAACAAGGATTAATACATTGTATTGCATTAATCCAAAGACCTTCTGTGCAGCAAAGAAAACTATAAAGCACCTCAAGAGAGAGCTGACAGAATGGAAGAAAACTTTTTCCAGCTACTCTGAGAGAGGATGAGTATCTAGAATATACGAAGATCTCAGTTTTATTTCAATCATTGTTTAATGTTTAATTACAGGGATATTGCATTTTTAAAGAGACAGTTTGAACATGTTCAGTGTTAATAAGTTCAGCTTTTCTATATATCAACCATGAATCCACTGAGAAAAAAGTCTGAGAAATAATTTTATTTATAGTAGAGAATGAAAAAAGAAAGCTAGATTAAGGAAGAAGAAAGAAATAAAGAGTTTAGGAATAAATTTAACCAAGAGATTAAGGACTACTATAGTGAAAATTATGGAGCACTGAAGGAAGAAATTGAAGACCTTAGAACATGGAAAGACCTCCCATGTTCTTGGATAGGCAGAATAAATATTATAAATATGTCCATACTAGAGCCAGGCCTGGTGGTGCTGAGAGCAGAGGATCCAGGTTCGTGGCCAGCCTCAGTTACCTAGTCAGACATTCTGCAACTTAGTGAGACCCTGTTTAAAAATAAAGAATAAAAAATAGGGCTGGGGGTGTAGTTTGAAGGTAGAATGCCCCTGAGTTCAATCCCCAGTATCTCAAAAAAAAAAAATGCCCATACTACCAAAAGCAATATACAGATTCAATGCAATTCCTATCAAAATGCCAATACCATTCTTCATGGAGCTAGCAAAAATGGTCCTAAAATTGACATGGAAGAAAAAGAGAGCCAGAAGAACTAAAGCAATTCTGAGCAATAAAAACCATGCTAGAGTCATCACAATACCTGATTTCAAATTATACTACAGAACTATAGTAACAAAACAAGTATGGTATCTATACAAAACAGACACCAATAGACCAATAAAATAGAATAGAAGATACAGAAGAGAATCATCACAGAAAGAAATCCTCACACTTATAGCCAGTTGATGTTTTACAGAGGAACCAAATATATAAGCTGGTAAAACAACAGCCTTTTCAACAAATGGAAAGTAGATATTTATATGAAAAGTAAAATTATATTCCTATCTCATTCTGCACAAAAGTCAAATCAACATGGATCAAAGACCTAGAAATTAGACCAGAAGCTTTGCCGAAGCTTTAGAAATCAGACTAGAAGAAAACATAGAACTAACTATCCAACATATAGGCACTGATAGAGAGACTTCCTCAATAAGACCCCTAAAGGTCAAGAAAAAATGAGAATTAATAAATGAGGTGCCAGGAAATTAAAAAGTTCTGTGTAGTAAAAGAAACAAGTCTCTGAAGACAGCCTGGGAGAGAATTTTTGTCAGATGTTCTTTTGATAGAAGAATAATATCTAGAATGTATAAAGAACTTAAAAAACTTAACACTAAAAAAAACCTCAATCACAAATGGGCAATTGAACACACGAATGTCCGATAGATATATGAAAAATGTTCAATGTCATTAGCAATCAGGGAAATGATAACTAGATTCCATCTAACTCCAGTTTTAATGGCAATAATAAAAAATGCAATAAGTAATAAATTCTGGTGAAGATGTGGGAAAACAGGAACCCTTATCTACAATTGGTGGAATTGTAGATTCATACAACCATATGGAGTTCAGTATGGAGGTTCTTCAAATAAATAGAAATGGAACCACCGTATCATACAGATACATCAATTCTCAAAAGAATTAAAGTCGGAATACTTTAATGACACATGTATGTCAATGTTTACAATGTCACAATTCACTTTAGCCAAATCAAGGATCCAACTGAGTTGTCTGTCAATAAATGAATGGTTAAAGAAAATGTGATACACACACACACACACACACACACACACACACTCGCGTGCACGCACACACACACACACACACACATACGCACACTATATGGAAGTTTACTCAGCCATAAAGTGAAACAAAAATATGTCATTTGTAGGAAAATGGATGAAACTAGAAAATATTAGGCTGAGATCAGTCAGCCTCAGAAAGCCAAGGATTGTATGTTTTCTCTCCTATGTGGAAGCTAGAGAGAAAATAAGAAGAAAAAGTGGGGGCACTTCAGATAAATGAGGAGCAAGGCCAGTAGAATAGTTGAAGGTGATTGGGGGAGGGAGGTAGGGAAACAAACAAAAAAATATATGAGTGTTTGGAATGAAAAGAGTTAAAGTAACACTACATCCATACATGTAATCTCAGTAATATATATGGGGAGGAAGGGGGATTAAGTGGGGTGGGATGCAAAATGAAATACACCAAGTCCTGTGTGCATGTATGTTTGCATTACTTTGAGCCTCAAAATGATGTATAATTACAATACACAAATAAGAGTAAAAGAAAGCAAAATATCCTTAAAAGTGTGGTTTTCAGAAATTTGTACTCAGTGTGTTGTTAAAGCAAGGTAATAAGATTTTCTACATCAAAGCTTATGAAATCATAAACAAACTATAATGTTATGATGGAATAGCCTTACATTGACCTTATAATTTCAGATACCTTAATTTGTACTGAGTCTTTCTGAAGAGAAAGCCAACTATGTTGGCTTACCTTCTATCTTATAATTACTACTGTATTGACATAAATAATGAGTGTTTATTTTGAATCAGCACTTCTCAGCTTTAAGGGACATGTGGAACATAAACCACTCTCATACGTTGTTAAGATGCATATTCTAATTTAGTAGGTTTGGGATTGAGTCTGAGGTCCTGAATTTCTAACAAGTTTTCAGATTACCCTGAACACATGAATCCATGGAACACATGTCGATTAGCAAGGTTTTACAATATTTATTGGATGAATGAAAAGCTCAAAAACATATATGTTAAAGACAGAACATTAAATAACGAAATACTATGTATTTCCAGAATTAAAGAATAATCAAAATTTTAAAATATAGCCTTTATTATACATACATTTTAAATATTAAACAACTATTATGAAAAATACTCATGTTGAACTTAGTGACCATTACTTTTTTTAAAATAAATACATGTAGAGGAAAGTAAGGATAGGGAAAGATTGATTAAAAAATGTGAGGTTTACAATTAACTTTACTCTGCTAATTGTTATTTCAGAATGGCCAAATATTTTATATCTATATCAATGTATCTCAAAGAATATATAGGGAACCATCTTAAATGTTGAGAACATGTTTTAAAATAGCTACACTTAATTTTTGCTATATAAATTCTGAGCTTGCTCTTCTTATTTGTTCTACTAGGAAGCAGGAACAAAGGTGAATAAGGTAGACATAGTAATACAAGAGTAATCAATTCATGACTAATTTTTTGAAGGAAATACGATTTTAGTTGATGAGGCAAAATATTTAATGTCTTGCAAACCACATGTAAATTAACTTTATTTTATTTCACATCTTATTTGTGTTGTATTAATTCTGGAGATAATATCCAATTGTAGAATAAATCTTTTCTGCCTTCACCTGCTTCCAATTAATCTTTTGTAATTCCACCAGGATTTGGCATGCTTTTTGTCCCCAGGAACTCTGTGTTCAAACAGAAATATGCATTTTTGAGCCTCAAGTTTTACAAAAAAAAACTTCCTTTTTTTTTTTTGGTCATTGATAACCTCTAAGATACCATTCTATTGTTTATTTTCTGCTGAGATTAAACTTCGTGTAACTATGACTGTATTATTGTCATATTTTCATTTCTTAGAATCCATTTGCACTTCAGAATGCTGTCATCTGGTTGCACATAGATGCATTGCTAAAGGTTAAGAATTAGAGAGCACTTAATGTTTTAATGATAGTTCAGGAGTATTCGAAGTTGTCTTTCCTATATTTTGTTTTTTTTTTTTTTTTTTTTTTTTTTTTTTTTTTTTTTTTTTTTTTTTTTTTTTTTTTTTTTGCGGTACTGGGGATTGAACTCAGGAGCATTCTACCTCCGAGCTACACCCCAGCCCTATTTTTTGTTCTTTATTTTGAAACCAGGTCTCACTAAGTTGCAGTGCCTCACTAGGTAGCTGAGGCTGGCCGTGAACCCGGATCCTCTGGTCCCAGCCTCCCAAATGCTGGGATTACAAGCGTGCGCCACCACGCCCGGCTTATTTTGTTGTATTTCAGATCATTGCTGTTTTCTTTCTTCCTGGGAATTTTATACACTATTCATTTCCAGTTCATCTTCTTCATTGATAAAATCTTCTTTCTTCCTTCCCCATTACCTCTCTAATCAGTGATGAGGACTTGCTAATTTGCTTCCCTATAAGAAAACAATTGTGTCCCTTTTCTCAGCTTCTAAACTCATTGTTGTAGTCCAGTCTCTTCTTGTTTTTCACTTGTACCATCCATCTCTAAAGTGTTCTCACTTTCAGTCTTATCACAAAAAACATTGTTAACAATGACAACAAGATGTAGTTTTCCAAAACATAAATCTTGACCAGTGAGTCCTCTATTAAAAACAAGATCAAGATTTCCCATTGCCTATAGTATAAAACCATGCTTTCAAACACATAGAATTTACTTTTTCTTACTCCAAACTCAGTTCTCATTTTTTCCTTCCCATATGTTTGCCACAGACTAAAAGAAATTACTTTAGTCTTTAATTATGTAATTGAAAACAACAACAACAAAAATCTTTATAGCCAAGAATCTAGTTAAAATTGCAATGGAAAAAATACTTTACAGAAACAACATACTGATTAATCCCTGAGTAATAAGTTTAACAAGAAATGTGTAAGATTTCTATGAAAGAAACTTTAAAATACTAGAGAGATTAAAAAAGTTTTGAATAAATTTGCTTGCATAGGAAGATCCAATTTTATAAGTATGCAACGTCTCCTTCATCTATATGTTTAGCATGGTCCAAATATAATGAAGTCAATGAATTTTAAAATTCACATGGAAAAGTGGCAAGGACATTCCAAAAAGATATGTGAAAAATGAAATAGAGCAAAGAGTAAAAATTAACAAATAAATAAGCCAGTGTATGATATGTAAATCGAAGTACTGTGTGACATGATTTTTCCTTCATTTTATTATATTTATGTCTATCAACAGATATCATTTTTATGTGCTTTTATTGGTGAATTATAGTCTCACATTATCGTGTAAGTTATGTTGACAATGACATACATGTACACAGCATTTGGTGCCCCCCTCGACTCCCCATCTCCCTCCTTCCCAATACCGAATACTGAGATTGACATTGGTATTTTCACGTATGTACATATTGTGGTTGGTAGTAATTCCATTAAATAACCTCATTCTTCTCCCTCCCCTTTCCTTATACCACTTTCCTGACTCCAGTGAGGTTTCTCCTCCAATAGATGGAGTCCCTCTGGTATCCCAATTACTCCCTAAGCACATATTAGAGAAAACATATGCCCCTTCACTTTCTGTGACTGGCTAATCTCACTTAACATAATGTTATCCAGGTCCTTCCAGTTCCCTGCAAATGACATTATTTTATTACCCAGGAGTGGTATAGCCTGATCATATGGTGGATCCAGTCCCAGTTTTCTAAGAAATCTCCACACTCTCCATAGCAGCTGAACTAGAATGCAATCCCACCAACAGTGTAGAAGAATTCCTATTTCTCCACATGCTTTCCAACATTTATTGTTATTTGACATGTTAATGGCTGCTATTTTGATTGGGGTTAGATAGAGTAGTTTTGATTTGCATCTCCCTAATCGCTATGATGTTGAACATTTTTATGTATTTATTACCCATTTGTATCTCTTCTTTTTTGAAGTGTCAATTCAATTTAGTTGCCCAATTCTTGACTGGGTCATTTGTTTTTCTAGTGTAAAGTCTGTTAAGTTCTTTGTATATTCTAGATATTAATCCTCTGTCAGAGGAATAGCTAGTAAAGATCTTTTCCAATTCCAAAGGCTTTCTCTTTAGACTCTTGCTGTTTTCCTTTGATGTGCAGAAACTTCATAGTTTAATTCATCCCACTTATTAATTCTTGTTTTAATTTCCTGAGCTTTAGGGGTTTTGCTGAGAATGTTTCTACCTGTACCTATATGTTGGAGTATGTAACGTATGCCTTCCTTTAGTAGCTTCACAATCTTTCATCCACCTGTAGGTGAATCCTGTGCAGGGTGAGAGGTAAGGATTTAGTTCCATTTTCTACAAATGGATAGCCAGTTTTCTTAACACCATTTGTTGAAAAGGCTGTTTTTTCTCCATCCTATGTGTTTGGCCCTTTTGTTGAAGATCAATTGATTATAAGGGTGTGGATTAGTTTCTGTATCTTTTATTCTGTTTCATTGGTCTATGTGCCTGTTTTTGTGCCAATTTCATGTTGTTTTAATTATTATATCTTTGTAGTATAATTTGCAGCCAGAAATTTTGTGATACCTCCTGCATGGTTCTAATTGCTAATAACTGCTTTGGCTATTCTGGGTCTTTTGTTTCTCCATATGAAATTTATGACTCATTTTTCTAGGTCTATTAAAAATGACATTGGTATTTTGAGAGGGATTGCATTGATTCTGTAGATCACTTTTGGTAGAATGTATATTTTGATGGTATTTATTCTGCCTACCCAAGAGCAATGGAGATCTTTCTATCTTCCAAGATCTTCTTCAATTTCTTTCTTTAGTGTTTTATAATTTTCATTGTAGAAGTCTTTTGCCAGATATAATAATCTTGAAAGATAATCAGATCTTTGTTTTATGCTTGTGGTTATTTTATTTTCAGCATTGTCCATACATTGCTTGTTGATACCCTCAAGGCATCCTGAGATATGCCAGCCCCTCCTATTTCCAGCACTGCTCAGGAGAGGCCACTTGCAATTCTCATCTGCCAGTCCACCCAACCAGGACCCTACCCAGTTCTGAGTGCATGTCCTGTGGTGGTGAATTTTTAATTAAATATGTCACATTGTACTCTGTTATCCAGGTCTGTGCATAGGCCTTCTTTTATCCAGGAGTGACTAACAGCTGCACTTTTCTTTTTCGTTATTGGCACTATGAATTGAACTCAGGGGTATTCTAAGCCTGAGCTGTACCCCCAGTCTTGTTCTTTTATTTTGAAACATGGCCTCACTAAGTTGCTGAGACTGCCCTTGAACCTGTGATCCTCCTGTCTCGGCCTCCCAAGTACTGGGACTATAGGCATGCACCACCATTCCCTGCTCATTCTTAGTTCTTGATCAATATTCAGGTTACCCTGTAGCATCTGAAATGAAGGAATGATGGATTGGTAATTCCTTGGTTAGTATAACCTCCTGTATCTATGGAGGTCAAACCTCGCCCCTAACCCCCACTTGGTAATTTTCTTGTGCTCCAAATGGTGCAGCCCATAGAATAAAAGTGAACAATTAGGCTTCAGTTTCCCCAAATGAGAGACTTAATGCGTAAGTATTACTCACTCATAGTAAAACTGAGCTCTTATTTTGTTGCTTATCAAGATCCACTTCAAGCTTCCTAAAGCAATTTGGTGACCTATCAACCCATCGAGTCTGCTTTCCTCCTAATCTTCATCTCAGTGAGTTCCATGGCTTTTATTGTTAGGGACCATCTTGTTCTCCCTAGTCTCACAAATATATTAACAATCATTTTTCTTCTCATTATCCCTGCTGCTTTTATAATCTCAATTCATACCTCAGAAAAATGAGAAATGACATGCAGTGACTTTCTGGACATCCCACACAATGTTGAAATAGTGATTATTAAATTTCTGACTGCTACCATCCTGTACCTCATAATGATGTAGGATTACAATGCACTAATAAACTTAAAAAATTCTGAATGCTTAAGATCTCTGAGACAGCACATACATAGAGTAGACAGAATGATCTATGGATATCAGATAATGTTTGTACATCTAGACAAGTTCCTTCACTGTATGTCCTAATTTCAGTTAGTCTGCTTTTAGCGAGATAGTTATTTGTGTCTTGAAGTTTTCGATGTTATCCAGAAGCCATAGTATAAGTTATTATTAGCCAATGCCTTGTGTAGAAATCAGTGGAAAGATAAAGCCTAATTCACTGTTTGGTAGGAAGGAGAGATAGATTCTGATCAAAGCTTTTGGTAGTGTTTTGGAGGCAACCATCAATTATTTGTCTATTTTCAAAATCATCTAAAGAAGTAGTAGTAGTTCCAAAGACAAAGGTTTGCAGTGATAAATACAGCAAAACACACATTTCTTTTATTTAAAAGTAACAGGTGATGTTATAGATCACAGCAAAGACTGATATAGTATATTATATATTGAAGACTATGGATTGAAATGGCAAAGACTAAATCTGTGAGTCTGAGTTTCTAAAGCCCAGCTGTTTGAGACTATCCAGGTGAAGCATAAAGGAAGAAGGAATTTGGACTTTCGGTTCTTTGAAATTTAACTTGAATGGCAATTCAACTTTAGCACTTTTGTTTCTTGATAAGAGAGAATTTATTTAAATTTAGGTCATGACTTTTATGCATTTTATTAATGGAGTATATTATATTTTTCACTGAATCAAATTGTAAAACCATATTATATTGTAAAATGTGGCTGGCATATTTGGGATGTGAAATATAATATGCAAAGATTTATTTCTAAGACTACCTCCAAAACATGATTTCTTTCTCCTGCTACATAGTCTCACTGGTCATCTTTTTCTTTCAATGCTCTTTTTAGTGCTATTAATATAATGCTGAACAAATTCTTATTGCATGACTTGCAATCCTAGAAAAGTTATTTTCTTTATTTCTTAGCCCTTAAGGCCCTAATATCAGCTAAAATATCATATGTTTAATCACCAGAGATGTTAGATGGGTAGATGTTTTGGGTGTGTGTATATCTGCATTATGTATGTGTGTAAATGTATGTGTGTATATGTATGTGTACCTGTGTTTGTGTGTGTGTGTACGTGTGTGTGTAGAGAATGAGAGAGAAAGAACAGACTTGTGTGAATTTTCTTCTCCCCACATGATCTCTTGATTTTCCTATTTTCATAGATCCAAAGTTGTCAAGAGGAAGAGATTATGAAATTAATTAACATATAATTTCCATATAAAGGCACATTTGTACTTATAGTATAATAAAGAGCACTTGACTGTGAGTTGAAGTGCTCTCAAAATACTCCATCCTGTGTAAAAAGCATACCCCATCCTTTGAAGGCATGTTTTGTTGTCTAGAAAATGGAAAAATCCCATATTGTACCTATTACGATGCCTTCAACTGAGATGACCTAACTGTGAATTAGATCACTCATTTTTTGCCAAAAGAAAAGACAGGTATAGAAAAACAATTTTCCTGGCAGTGAGAAAGAGTAAGAAGGATAAATATTGTGGAGAAAACAACTACCTGTTAGGCAATCGACACTACATTCATGCTTGAATACAATCTAATGTACTTCAAGGAATTAATATTTTTAGGCTTTTTTAGTCATTATACCATCCCCTTCATTGTTGCTATTAATCAGCCTCATGTTTTGTTTTAATGAAAAAGACATATATTTGAAGACTGAAAATTGTGAAAATAAATGTGTTTAGCTGCTTTAAAAGTGTACCTAGGAAAGAGATTCTGTGATTTATAGAATCATTTAAATTAAACTGTTTGTGGACATCTGTCATATCCCTAATATTTGCCACGCCTACGATAAGTACTGAGAAGTCAAAACTGTTCATGTCAGTCTCCTACATATCTGCTGTTCCTTTTAGAAAATAAACAGATATGTTCAAATCAATTCATCCTCCATAAATTCATCCATTCACTCGCTACTTATTGAGTACCCACTCTCTACCAAACATTTTTCTGAGCTGTGTGACACAGAAATGAACACGAAAGAAAAAGGGTGTTCCTTTTGGAGCTTTAATTTCTACAAGGGAGACAGATAACAGCACACAAACAAACACATAAATAATTGTGAAATGTGTACCTAGGCCACAAATACAAGGCTGAAACAGATAATAGCATGATTAGGTGGATAGTAGTATTTCAGGAAGATCATTCTGAGAAGATAACATTAAAGCTAAGATGGTGACTGTGTGTGAGATGCTATGGAAATAAAATGGAGGGCCAGAAATAGCTTTTATGTCAGCTGGTAATAAACACATAAAAAACATGTTCAATATCATTAGCAATCAGAGAGATGCAAACCAAAACTACACTGATATTTCATCTCATCCAAATCAGAATGGCAATCATCAAGAAGTGAGACAATAAATGATGGAGAGGATTTGGAGAAACTGAAACTCTTCTACATTGTCTGTGGGATTGTAAATTAGTACAGCCACTATGGAGATCAGTGTGGAGATTCCTCAGAAAACTGCGAATGGATCCACCATATGATCTAGCTATACCCTGGGTATACTCCTGGGTATCTTTCCAAAGGGGCTGAAATCAGAATATTATAGTGATACATGCATATTCATGTTTATAGCAGCACAATTCACAATAGCCAAATTATTGAACTAACTTAGGTATCCATTAACAGATGAGTGATTACAAAAGTATGGTATATATGCACAATGAAATTCTACTCAGCAATAAAAAAGAACAAAATTATGTCATTTGTAGGAAAAAGGAATACGCCTTGAGAACATTATGTTAAGCAGGATTAGCCAGTCACAGAAAGTGAAGAGTCATATGATTTCTTTCACATGCAAAAGTTAGGAAGTAATAAGATTATCAGAGGGACTTCAGATAATGGAGGAGAAACTATAGGAGAGTCAGGGAGGTAATCTAAGAGGGTGGGGCAGGAGAGAGGGAGAGGGAGAAGTAATGAAAGAAACACTTTCACCTATACTATGCACATATGTGAGAGTACCACTGAATGGGGAGGGAGCTGGAGGAAAGCCTATCAAGTTCTGTATGCATGTATGCCATTATCACTATGACCTACATTATGATGTGAGACTATAATGTACCAATAAAAAAGACAAAAAAGAATTAATGTAAACTATTATTCAAACTTATGGGGGTC
The DNA here is from genome assembly GCA_004027655.1 of Graphiurus murinus. Taxonomy (NCBI): domain Eukaryota; kingdom Metazoa; phylum Chordata; class Mammalia; order Rodentia; family Gliridae; genus Graphiurus; species Graphiurus murinus. Next base: position 17,951 of record PVLC010001447.1, read on the forward strand.
TGCAATGCTGCCCCAAAAGTTTATGTGTTCAATGCTTGGTCCCCAATGCAGCAAGGTTAAGTAACAGATGGAGGATGGCTGGAAGGAGCAGGTCCCTATGGGTATAAGAACTATATTAGTCCCTGGCTCCTTCTCCTCATACTCCTCTCTGCTTCCTGGCTTTATGTCTCTTTTCCATGCCAATGGGACTATTACAATGATTTTATAACCATCAGAAATTTTATTTGACACTCTTGATTTGACACCATCAGGTTTAGTACCTTCTTTCCTTTCCTAAACATTGCCACAATTTCTTATCGCCTGTGTCAGTGTTTTTCAGAGGGGGTCATAGTGAATCTTGGGGGAATTTTGAAATTTTGTGGGTGAGGTTTGTTTTTAACAGGAATTTAGGAGAAAGTAGTCACATAATATTTAGGTGCTGATATCAGGCTTGTTAGATGGCAAGATGTGGGGCAGCCTCACACAACATGAATTTCCTGGTGTCTTGCATGATTATCATTATTTAATAAGAAAATCTATGAACAGTTACCTGATTCAATTTAACAATATTTTATAAAAACAAACAGCATTTTACACAGTTTGATATACAATCAATGAATTTTCCAATTTGCTAATAAGTTGTATACTAAATTAAGACATTACCAGAACTTAATGAAAGGTAATATTTCCAAAAGTTATATTACTAACAACCACTACATTTGGGCGTTTTTAAAAACAAATACTAAACATCTACTCTGTTGCATACGTATTTATCCATTCATGACAATTTTTCATATAGATGGCATTGTGCTTTCTTGTGTGTGCTAATGTACTCATATCTAAATTTGCAGACCAAAATGCATACTATTTCACTATAGATTATTTTCTCTCTATATTTTTATTTACATTACATCTGAGACATATTTTGGTTTTGAAATTTTTATAATTTACTTCAGGGTAATAAAGGCATCATCATGAAATATTAGTTATAACTATAAAATTTGATATCTAACACAATTTAGAAGCCACTCAAATACATGTGATAGACAAATGTTTATTAATCTCTTCAGGCCCTCCAAACTTCTTTTTATATCCTATCCTCACATCTTCTCTACCCACATTGTCTGTTTCTGCCAGATTGGTTGAATTCCTTTTCAGTGAGTAATCTTCTGGCTTCCTTTCCAGTTTCCTCTCTCTCAAAAGACTTCATTCTTCAAAACCAATCTTTTCTGATTGTGCTGACTGTCAGAAAGGAATCTATATATTTAATCTTAAGTACCATTCATTAGTCACTTAAATCATGCTGTGTATCTATTTTTTGGCTGTGTCCTCCAAATCAATATTCAGCTTCTTGAGGATTAAGATGTAAGAACTTTTTCTCAGATTTCTTTATCTCATATCATGCCTGGAATATTATTTTGTATATAATTGGTACTTAAGTATACTTTTTGATTGATTTGTTTTGTGGTTAGTGTACTTATCAATGCATCTCAAAGGAGAATACATAAAGACCACCTGGGAGTTATTAAAAGTGCAAATAGTGAGGCTCTAGCCCAGATCTTTTAGCTCTAGTTTATTCATCTACAAACTCAAAATATATGCTGAGCTTATCATTTATTTAAATGGTCATTCCTATGTCTTCCTGGAGTATGGATGTAGCTGCTGTCTTCTGATGTCACAGGGCATTTGTGATGAGGGCTAAGTGTTACTACAATTTATTTGAAAAAGCTACTGCTATAAAGCACAATATTGACCCACTTGCCTCTGTTAAAGCTGAGCTTTTTAAAAAGTAGCAGCTTTTTGTACCTGCATAGAAACAGCCAGAGTGACAAATCATTCCATCTCCTATGATCACTTCTATTCCACTATCTAATTTTAGTTGCCAAAAGATTGGAGGCTCCTGATAAATCATAAGAAAATAAATTATGGACAACATTTCTTTTGTAGTATTCATAAAATTTCCATATCCATCAAAACTTTGTACTTTGCTAGCTTATTTCCATAAATACACTGTTGGTTGAGAATTTAATCATGAGACTACAATATAAAGTAAAAATAAAAGAAAGCAGGCAAACAAACAAAACAAAAACAATCTTTATTTTTCCCTACTTTGATTTTAGCATTCCAACTTCAGGCAAAAGAGATGGTAATTTCTGTTTTGGTTTTAATAAGCACCCTAATATTACCCTACAAATATTATATCTATGATTTTCATGTTACTGAGATAGTATCTAGAAATAAATATGCAACTTCTAGTATTCTGTTTTCTTTGGAAAAAAATCTCATAAAATTAATGACTCTATCCCAGACCAAATTTGCTTGAGTAGCCTGCCAATGTTGGTTGTTATTACTTTCTTCTGCTGTGAAAGAATCTGTCAAAAGCCTTTTCTAGCCATTCAAGATTGCCTTGAAGCAATTTCTGAGAGGAGATCTCAAATTATTTGAATGTGTTAAAGGCAAACTCCCTGACCAGGTGAATATGTATAAATCATGCAATCAACTATTCATTTACTCAATTATTTTTGAGGCTTTCCCATGTTCTATGTACTATTTTAGGCATTGGCTTATGTCAAGAATTCAGGCACTGTGTTGCATCAAGGGTTACAACCGACAAAGTCACCTTTCTCATGTAATTTTTCCAGTGAGAAAAATATATATATCAAAAATATAGATCATATATGTGATAAAATATCAGGTTATGTGAAAGTTATAAAGAACCACAAACTAGAGTAGGTAAATACTGATGATAGCTGACCTATTAAAAGGGATTGTGAAGGAAAACTTCTCTAAGGAGATTGCATTTAAGCAGGATTTGGTGAATTTCAGGAAGAGAAAAGGCAAGAGTAAAGTCTATAGCAGAGATATTCAGGGAAGCCTAGGACAACTGCAGGGCACTCTAGTGCTGAGGTCTTTGATAGCCCTGAAATAATATCAGCTTAGAGTAGAATGAAATAAGGCTGCTACAAATGTTAGAACACCATATCTTGAAGCAGGTAGGTGTGGGTAGGTGTGGGGTTGGTCGGGCCCACAAACTGCTAGTTAATACCTGGCTTTTCTCTAAGGGCTCATCTCTGAGAAGTGCTGGGTTTAAGAACCAAGAGCTGTTATGCACAGGTCTCTGACCTGCTAAGGCACTTTCTACTGAGGCTGCTATATATTCTTCCTGTACAAATGCAGTAGAAAAGGCTTTATCAGGCCATCTAAGGAAGAGCAGAAGACCACTTTATCTCTAAAGGCAACTTGGCCTCCATGATGCCACCTTGTGAGCAGCTTGTCCCCAAAGGCAGTTGCCACCTTGAAGGCTTAGCTTTCCAACCATTAGAACTCAGCAGTGGTCAGGTTCCCAGGCTGCAGTGTGCATATACAGGACTTCAGGCTTTTCCCAAGAAACCAGAGCCTTCATGTGAAGTCACCTCTTCTCTTTAATAAATCACTGCACTTAATGTGATCTGCCCCCAGATCTATGTGCATCGCCAAACATATCATGATAGGACAACATGCATTAGATATGTCAAATAGGAAACTGCATTCTGAAATGAATAAAACATGTGACATATGAAAATGATTAGTATGTGTAGCCTTGCTCCAAATTCGTTCCCTATAAATTCTATTTAGCATGATTTTCTCATCAAAAAAGGGAAAAGAGGAAAAGAGGCATGACACATTTATAATTATATATGCTGCATTATCAAATATATTCCTGATTGAAAAGAATTTCCATTTTGACTAGGCACTGATAAGAACCAACTCTTCTTAAAATTTCACACAAGATGATTGAATAAATTGTCTGAAAATCAGCTTGTTAAATGAAAAACTTTAGACATTAAATTCAACAGAGTTTAATTAAGCAAGGAACAATTCAAGAATTGGGAGCCTCTAGAACCAGAATAGTTCCAGAAAGACTTTGTCCCACCACGTGGGCAGATTATATTTTTAGCCAGAAAAAAATAATTGATATAAAAAAATGGAAGTGAGGTAGAAGCTGTCTGGTTGGTTCCAGCTCACATCTGTGTTATTTAAACATGATTTGAATAGTTGCCCACTTGTGATTGGCTGATATTCAGCTTCTTATAACAAGAGTAAGTAACAGTATATTTATACATCAAATTATGTTATAGTTCTCTATGTTCTCTATGTATGGAGAAACCCTTAGGCCAAACTTAAACTATGTATGGAGGTAGCACTAGGTCAAACTTTAATAAGCCTTTGTCTCCAGAATTTGTTTCTTTGCCATTTTCCATCTCCTTCTATGCTCTATACTGTAGGACATCTTCTTACATTAAATAACCTTTGGCCATGCATTTTCATGTGGCTGGTACCATCTGGAACCCATTAAACTATATATAAGACCATTATAAACCAAGTAAATGTATCCCTCATAGCCAGCCACTTTTCCTCATAATTTAATTTCTCTTTCCATGAATTCCTAACTGAAGTCCATTCCAAATGTTTCCTAGAATGAGGGAAAATGAAGCTAAGGGGATATCAGAAGGAAAAGAACAGCTGCCTACACTTCTGCTGTTAAATGTCTTTCATGTTGATTAAGTTCATGCCCAGGTGAATGCAAGTCTAGGAGCTATCCCATGGTCTTGAAACAGACTTATGCAAGCAAAAGACCAAAATCTTAACTATACATGGGGGTGCATCCCAGTATAAGAGCCTGAGACAGGAGGAACGAATGTTCAAGATCAATTTCAATGTTCAAGATCAACTTAGCAAGACTGTCAGCAACCGAGAGAGATGCTTTTTCCAAATTAAAACAAAACAAAATATAAAGATCTGGGAGTATAGCTTTGAGGCAAAATGTCCCTGGGTTCAATCTCCAGCAACACCACACACACACACACATACACACACACACACACACACACACACACACACACACACACACTCAAAAGCTTTAGCTTGGATAATTTTATTACATCTTCACTTTTGCCAACTTAAAAAGACCCCTCATCATCGAGTATGACAGTGAGGAGTGAATCTGTTCATTTTTAAAGTTTTACTACTGCAGGTAAGATACAGCACTGGGTCCTGAGAAGTCATGGCAGAGAGATTTTATCCATCATGCACTTTATGCTGTTGAATCTTCTTTGTCTCAGTAGTCAGGGAACATCCATCCATTTATTCTACTTGGCTCACCAACAAAGGTTTTAAAAAAGCTAGACTCATCTCTTTTATTAAACACTAATGAACATATCATGTCCTTGGGATGGGTAAGGAGATTTTTCTGGACTTGGTAAGGATTTTCATTTACTATAAGCAGGGAGGACAGTTTGTACACTTTGGTATTCGAACACCTTTTGTTTACTCCAAAATGTGAAAAAGAAAGAGAAAATGACAAGTATCTTTGCAAAGAGATATTAAAATGTTGGAGTGCTCCTTTTTTATGCTTTATTATCTGAAGATCATATTCCTCTGAGCCCTAGAATTCAAGCAGAAGATCAAAGACATCATTAAAAAGAAGGGTGGGAGGGGGAAGAGTCTGCTTCTGCTTGTAGAAATCTCCTCCTAGAAATTGGGTATTTAAAGGAGACATTACATACAACTCAGCATCCAATCAAAATAACCGATATTTATGAAACTAATTATGAAGGTAGATATCCTTTCGTATCATCTGTAATAAGTATTATGGCAACCCTGCAAGGTAAGTATACATGTTCTTAGATTTCAAATTGCAATTTGAACTTATTTACTTAAAATATCACAGAATTGTGTGTGTGTGTGTGTGTTTGTGTGTATGTGTGTGACCAAGGATTGAACCCATGGGCATTCTACTTCTAAGCTATATCATGCCTCCAGTCCTAGTTCATTTTTTACTTTGGAACATAGTCTTGCTAAGTTGCAGAGGGCCTTGCTAAGTTGCTGAGACTGGACACAAACCTGCATTCCTCCTATCTCAGCCTCCCAAGTACTAGAATAACAAGCACGAGTCACCAAGTCCAGCTCCTATGGAAAATTTTAAATAATTATCTTTCATAATATCTATATTCAATTTAAATTTCTAGAATATTAGAGATAGTCTGCTTCATATATAAGCAACTATGTCAAGTCAACACCTATCTGCATAATTTTTAGAAATTTTTTCTTAAGGTTAGAAAAATGACTGACAATATCATGGTTACTTGTGATGAGCTGAATATGTGCTTGGCTTTCTCCCTATTAATAAAAAAGTGACATAAAGAATGACTTGCATTCAAAGAATTGAGGCACACTCCATCATTCATCAAGTGGAGTTTGAGTTTGAAAAAAAAAAAAAAAAAACTTGCCTGGGTTAAATTGAAGTCATAGCAGCCTTACCCTTTTCAATTCATTTTTGACAATTCGATGATTTAAATATTCCTAATGGCTTCGAGGTGTAATATTTTCTGAGTATTTTGTGGGTTTGATGAAACATAAGAATGATAGGTTCTGGACTATCCCTTCTGGCATTTTCACTGGTGCCATGGGTGTGAATGGTCCTGACAGTTAGTGAAAGACACCATCCTCAGCTCTTGAAAGATGCGTATTTCCCTGTCAGTTAGCTGAGGATTTTACTGAAGGCCACCACCATAATCTATAGCAGTTTCCAAGTAGAAAATCAGATCTAACAAGTACTTTTTTTCTACTCACAGATTTCTCCCTCTAACATGTTATTTTATTAAGTGCTGGAGCAGATATTTATTATATAAGTGCCAACCCACAAGCTATCATGAATCCTGCTGAAATGTGGGAACAAAATCACTTTTTAAAGTTTATGTGTCATAAAAGGGGAAAAGAAAGTATCATGACAATCATGTGAGTTTTATGTGTTGGCAGTTCATAATATTTTGAAGAGATAACTTGATTTACCCAACAAACTCAGAAGAATTGAAGAATCTGTGGTCATCTTTATGTCCCATTTATCTTTCCTTTTCTTGGAAGACTGATTAAATGCTAGTTCCACTAACTTTTCATAGCTATAATTAATTTTAAACAATGGTGTAATATGTCTTTACCCTCATGTTCTCAGATCCTAGACCTATTTGTGACTAACAGCTTTATAATGCATTGCATGTAGAATTCGTTCCAGATACCTATTTTTCTTCGGCTGAAGTGTTCCATTTTCCTTGTTGTAATTTAGCTTTAGCACAAATCTTATACCAAAATGTGCCAAGAATGTTTATCTAAATTTAATTTCCATTCACACTGTACCTATTAGGTATTAGACACAAATCTAGGCACTTTCGCAAACAGGTGTCATTTTAATAAACCCAATCCTTTATGTGTTCCCATTATGCAAGAAGATAACTGAAATTCACAGAGATTATGTGGCTTTTTAAAATTTTATGTAACTGATAAGCTTAAGAGACAGAACTCAAAGTTCTTTTGTCTGAAAATTAATGTCAATTTTATTTTTGTGACTAGATATTGAATCCAGGGTTGTTTTACCTCTGAGTTACATCACCAGATTCATTTTATTTATTTTTTGTTTTATTTTTTGGAGTAGGGTCTCACTAAGTTGCGGAGGGTGGCCTCTAACCTACAATACTCCCATCACATTCTGCCCAATACTGGGATTATGGTGTAATTAGTCTTTTTATGACTACTGTCATACATATGCTGTACTATGAGGCTGGCGTTAAGAACATAAACACTGGAATCAGATTATCTTAGTTAAAACTTCAGCTTTGTCAGTTACTAGCTGTGTTATATTGGAACAGTTTCCTGCACTCCCTATGTCTCAGTATTCTCAACTATTAAACTGAATTAATAATGACCAGCTCTTAAAGTTATGAGATTAAATTCATATGAATTACTTAGAAGTCATTAATGTTATAGTATAGCCACCTACTGAGTACTAAAGCATAGACTCAACTGTTTTCCCTCATTGAAGATCTCCTTGTTAAGGGCTGGACTTACATAACCAAATACTTCCTTAGTATGTCCATTTGAATGTCTCAGAGGCACTCCTTATTTTCCATATTGAGAAAGAGCAGAGCAACTTCCAACCTGACCGGGCTGACCAGCTGCAGGGTCTTAATGCCCAATATTCACACCCAGTTTGACATTCAGACATTCACTCCAGGCCTGACATTTACACCCGTCCTGTGACATTCTCCTGTTGAACACAGCCATTTTAAGGAACACCAGCATCAGACAAGTCCAGTTTGTGATTATGATGGATCAAGAAAGAACAAGACCACTTTGCAGTCACACCTGGGAACAGACAAAACAAGAAGTGTGTACAGATCACAAAAATAACCAAACATTTTCATATCGGTATCAATATGAATCCTTGCTATTGATTTACCAATTTAGTTTTGCCCCATTCTTCCTGCCTCTACAAAACAGGATTAGGATGCCCAATCATAGAATTAACACCTTCAAGTACAAGCGACAAACCAAGTACAAGGGAGAATTAACCTAATATTTTTATGTTTCCCCAAATCACCTAACATAAGTCCAAATCTCATAAATACTTGATCACATGCTTTTCCTGAGATGGCTCACAGCTTTCCAATTTGTGTTCTCCCTCTTGCAATGAGCCAATAAACCCAATTCTATTCAGCTACAGATACACTGCTGGTGGTCTTTGGCTTCAAGGCATTGACAATAACTAAACATACACATAGAATGATCTACCCTGGTTATGACCTATCTCTTTTTATGTAGTTTGAGCAAATTAGAAATCAATGAATCATCTTTAATCTAATTATTGTATTCCCATATCTAATCTATTACTGAATCATATAATTTCCTCTGTAGTAATCTTTGTTTAAATCACACCATTATTTGTGACTTGGGCAAATTCTATAGCCTTTTCACAGGCCTCTCATCTCCCTTTTGATTTCAACCAAGGGTATTTTTCTAAAGAACTAGTATAATCATATATTGCTTTTGCTTTTTATTTTTCAATTAGTTCTCATTGCTTTTATGATTAAGAACAAAATTCTTAACAGTCTATATGTAGAAATATCATAGATTCATATTTGCATTATAGAGTCTTGATTTATACCTGTGCCACTGAAAAATAAGTAGCTTTGCTTTTCTCTTTCAAAAGTACAATAGCTTGGATGCTTAGACAGTAAGCTATATGGTCATCATTCTCACAGGGTTCTGCATTGTTTGGTTCCAACCCACAGTTCCAGTCTTACTGTATTCTCTCTCTCTTTCTTTTATTTCTCTTTCATTGTCACGTCTGTGACATGATCCTGTTATGATTAGGCCCCTTTCTCCCTATCCCTTTCTCACCATTCTTCCTCTTTCTTCTTAGTTAAGACTTTCACATCTTTTAAATATTAGCTTGAGACTTGGTTCCTAAGAAAAACGTTTTCTCACGCTCCAGGCAAGATCAGAACCTGCAGGATGCCTTCAGAGCACTTGATTTATCACAGTCTTCAGTTATACTAATGTATATTTATTTGGTCCATGCTTTTCCCTTAGCTGGACTCTAATCTACCTGATAGATGGGCCATATTTTTTCCCTTTTACCCTCCGTTTTATGTATCTGATACATAAAAATAAGCATGACATACTTATACATGTATTTCCTAGGCAGAAACAGACTTACATCATAAATAAGTATATTAAGCGTGACACTCAGGTAACCTATAAAGAGGTATCCTTAATCTTGATCAAACCATTGGTTTATTTCTTTCACCTCTAGAAGTTATGACTCACAGATCACTCTTGAATGGTAGTAGGAGCATCAGCTCTGTCTAGACAGGGATTGTTCTGCATGTCTGCTCACAGAATAATAGGATTAAGGATAGGTAAGAATGATTTACTCAGTCTTCCCTAACTGAACCATGTAGGCTGATGAAACAGAGATTTTTAAAATATCATATGCTTAAAAATATGGAGTTAACAAAGAAGGAAAGAGTAGCAATCACCCAGTCAAAAGTTACCTGCCCATGGTCCCAGGGAGACACAGTTTCTCAGTTCTCAATCCCAGTTATCTCACTAAGGATGGATGCAGCCACTAGTAGACATGATATGGAAGTCTCCTGGGAACAAGCACTTGACATCCAAGCTTCCAAGTAGTGTGACTATCTCAGGACATTTAATTTTGTTAAGGTCATGGTATCATTGAATTCAGAGCATTCATGATATGCCAACTAGTAAGTTCACTACCTGGGTTCTTCACTGTATTCACACACAGACAAAGACAGATAGATAGACACCCCCTTTTCAACATCAGAAGCATTTATCTGCTTCATGTTGTTCTAAATATCTTAGGGACAAGAATAAGTTTTCATTGACAAACTTACTACGTGTTTGGTAAAATTAACAATCACAGACTATCTGGGTATCACTTGAAGAAACTTCTAAATATAACAAATACATTATATCAATGCATAATAGGACAAAATATACTTGTGGCATATACAGAAAAAACCTGAAGCTCTCCTGTAATCCTAGTGTCTGAAAGGCTGAAACAGGAAAATTGTAGGTTTGAGGACAACCTCAACAATTTAGCTAGACCCTCAGCAACTTAGGAAGACCCTATTTCTAAAAAGGGCTGGGGTTGTAGCTTAGAAATAGAATACCCCTGGGTTCAATCTCTAGTACTCCCCCCCCCAAAAAAAGTAAAAATAAAAAGATGAAGGGGGAAAATTCTTTCAGAAAATCCCATTTCAAGTCCTTTTATAAAAACGAAAAATCCTAAATGTTAATATAAAATTAGTATATGTATGCATATATATATATATATATATATATATATATCTTTAAATAAATTTATGTTCACAGCTAACTGATTCATTTGGTAGGCATAAGAAAGTCATTTGCTACTTAAAAACAATGAGATAGCTTGGTGTGGTGGCACATGTCTACATTCCCAGCTGCCCAGGAAGCTGAAGCAGGAGAATTACAAGTTCAAGGCTAGCTTGTGCAACTTAGGGAGACCCTGTTTTGACAGAAAATACAAATGGATGGGGATGTAGCTCAGCAGTAGTGTACTTGCTTAGCATGCACAAGTCCCTAGATTTTATACAGCACTGAAAAAGGAAGTGAGGGCCCTCAAAAAGAGGGGAAAAGTGAAAGAGACATCTTAAAACAGAATGAAACATAAATTTCAAAACTTACTTTTTAAACTTTTAATAGAATTGTTATTTCATATTTCCCCTTGCTCCAGGTCAACCACATTCTAATGTTTCTAAGACAATGTGAATTCAGTATCATACCTTTTTCATTCCTCGCCACAGAATCATCTGAATTTCAGTTTTTCATGAACAAAGTCAACGTCTGCAGGTCTACACAGGTGAGGGAATAACAGACATGCCCAGTCAATAGTCAAGACTCTGGTTTCTGGAAGTAGGAATTAGAGGTGTTTTATCAGACATGTGTCCATGTATTGCAGAAGTTTTTCAGGAGAAAGGAGAAGCCACTAAAGAAGAATCCCTGAGAAAATACTATTGCTTCCACAACTCTGCCCCATGTTGTAGTTTTGTGATAATCCATCAGTGGTGTTTGTGGGAGCTGGGAGAATAAATTGATGGGTAGGTACAATAAGTTAGGGTTTATAAAATTGGAGTCCAGAAGATCAGCTTAGGAAACTGAGGGCCAGTTTATAGAAGTACAGAACTGAATCTGGGAAATTAGTCCAGGCACAGACAAAGACCTAGATTAGAGACTAGAAAGCAGCACTTCAATAATTAAATATCTGGACATGGAGATTGCTTTTGGCAAGGTTCTGGAACTAGAATCAAGAAGGAAATTGGTAGCCCGGCGTGGTGGCGCACGCTTGTAATCCCAGCATTCGGGAGGCTGAGACCGGAGGATCCGGGTTCGCGGCCAGCCTCAGCTACCTAGTGAGGCACTCCGCAACTTAGTGAGACCTGGTTTCAAAATAAAGAATAAAAACTAGGGCTGGGGGTATAGCTCGGAGGTAGAATGCCCCTGAGTTCAAAGTTCAATCCCCAGTACCACAAAAAAAAAAAAAAAAAAAAAAAAGAAGGAAATTGGTATCAAACTGTATCTCACACCAACTTTTTAGGCTGAGTTTCCTTGTAGCAATAAAAACCAACATTAGAGATGATTTGCGATGATCTCTCTCAACTGCATTTCTCATCCTTATGTGGATCTCTCTTGTGTTGTACCAGGATTTATCTTTGATTGTTTTTCTATTAGATAAGTAGTGGCATATCCAGTCAGAGATTAAGTTATAAGATATTACAGCTTCCATCTTAGATATTATAATGTAGATAAGCCAAAGGTGATCCCTATATATTGGTCTTGATGTTGTTTACTTTTTGCAATGAGGAAGAACCATTAGCTCAAAGTCTTCAGGGGACAAACTCAAATTCTTGAACATCCAATTGCTTTAAATATAACTTAACAAAGCACCTGTTTAGTGGGCTCTGGCCTGCCTTTGTTGCATACTTCATTACGTTGCACTCAACATCTGCTGGCCAGAAGTAAGACAAACCCTGTAGTTATAAAAGATCTCAAACTTCAGCTACCCTTTAGAGCTCACTCATCCAGACTTCCACCTTGATGTTGAATAACATGGCTGGGACATTTAAGCCTCCTTTCTGATTCCCCAGGAATTCCCTTGATCTCTTCCCCTTTGGGGTGGTGGCTACATCCTGCTGTTTCTGGAAGGTATCCTATTCTGAGGGATTTCTATCCAAGTGCCACCCCATAAATTTTGCAAAATCTGCCGTTGTGCAGTCTATTGTTTTCCTTAATCAGACATAAAATTCTTTTCCCTCAGTCATCCACTCTATTTCTTTGAGATTTCTTACTTCAGAGGAAGGAAGCTGCTGCATTATCAGCAGCTCTATGGAAAAATCCAGTGGTAAGAAACAGGAATCTCCTGCCAAAAACCAGTGAATAATGACGCCTACCAATACCACATAAGTGGAGTCAGCTTGGAAGCAGGTTTTTCAACCCCCTTGAGATCTTGAGTAGCTTCAGTCTAGCCAAAGTTTGACTGCACTGGTGAGAAACTGAGTCAGCCAGTTTGAGATTCCTGACTCTCATAAACCTTGTAAAATAATATTTGTTGTTTTAAGCTGCCAAACATGGTGCTTTCTTACTTGGCAATAGATAATATAATAATTCTCCTATCCATAGTGCAGGCATCTCAAATGTTGGATAAACCAGGTCCTAGGACAGGAAACAAGAAATCCCATGTGAAGGAGCCCAAATTTGTAGATAGCATATCTCTAAGATCCCTACATTAATTATATGTGAGTGAGCTTACTCACATGTAATTAATGTGAGTAATTACATTACTTTAACAGTAATTCCTTCCCATTTTGATTTTCTATCCAAATTATGAAGTTAAAATTTAAACGTGGTGGTTTCAATTCCCCTTCTTTCTCAAGGAACTTGAAAACTATGAGGATTTTAAGAGTGAAAATGTGAAAGGAAATAATAAGACTTTTATTAGTTCATTATTCATATTATCTATTCATATTTTTATGTGTCCTAGGTGGAAAGAAAATGAAGTTGCTCAACAAATCAGGAAAATTTTTATTTTATTATTTATTTCTTAGTGTGGGACACACATTAAAACAAGCTCCTTAGTAAAATAGACCTTATGCATCACCCAAGGTATAATTGAACACTTTCTTGTCTTCGGTTCTACCTAAAGAATCCTACCTTTATTTCACATGCCATTGTGCTGTGCATTCTTTTGTTGGTTCTATTTATTGATTCTCTTGTTTCCTCAGCACTTAAGATGGTATTTTACACATGATCAAACAATATTAGTATGGTGTCAAACTAAATTCATCTGAAAATCAGAATTTCAAAATTTTCAAGTCATATTTTGCTTTTGATTATTTGGACATTTGACTTGAACATTGTAATGAAATGCAATAATGCTACTGAAAAATAATGGAAAATGTAGAATCCAGGTAAAACAGTTCCTTATTAAGTTTTTTTCATTTCAATTTTCGGTTGACTACCATGTGGGGAGTCATTGGGCCAACTGCTATGAGAGTAGGAAGGCATAGTATACCCCAGTCTTTTAGTGCAATGATCTTGAAATATAGTGGAGGGCAAATAAGATAGCAATATATGGATGAGGCATTTTCTGATATTTTGTAGTCAGGTTCTCGGGTCCAAACTTTTCGATTGTATAGCCATAAGTCCTCCACACTAAAGAGAGCAAGGCAACTGACAACAGTTCAATCATGCCACTCTTTCTTGAGGTTTCTAAAAGGTGGTGGACCAAAACAGTTTAAGACAAAGTGACATTCCAACATAAGAAATTGTTTAGGTTTCTGGGTGATGGAAATCATCCATTCTGGTTGGAATCCTATTCATTCATTCAAAAACTGATATACACATTCATTCCAAGAATATTTGCTGATCATCCCAAATGCTTCTGGCGTTGAACAAAATGAAAAGGACAAAAAAGGATAAAATAGTGAGTAAGTGATTCATGGTCTCTACCTTCAGGAGAAATTACATATGTATTTGACCATGAAGAACACTTTGTTATTTTAAAATTCATAGGTATAGGTAGCAGATTCCTAGTGAAGCAAAATAAATTATGAAAGAGGCCACTGTCTACCAGAATATGTAGTAAGATGTGGGGAGCCAGCCCTCAAGGCAACAGGGTCGGGGTGTCTCTCATTAGGGGGGAATTGAGTACAGGGTCGTGAGAATATGCTTACACCCAATGTAGTATTCAAGATGCATCTGTTTAATTCATGTCATCACTGTTTCTTATAGTATCTCTTACAAATAAGGTGTACAGAACAGGAATTTTTGCAGACTTGTTTTTTCCTAAAGTTGAGTGGGTACATCTTTAATTAGAAAAGCTATTTCCCATAGCATTTGATGGGATTAAAAGAACAGCCAAGGTTACAGAATATAATGTGTAAATAAAAATTCTTTTAGTACAAAAACAGTGTTAAAGGTTAACAGCAGAGAGGAGACTCTATTCATTAGATTAAATCTTTACTATTTGCTAAACTCCTGTTAGGCAGCTAGAGAGTAGTTAATAAGTGGTGAAGATAAAGGGGCAGTGTTTCAGAGAGGGAAACTACCTGTCTTAAAGCTTTCTTTACTCACACATAAAAAATAGTAGACCTAAGTTCCTTTGATTTGTATCTAAGCTTGCAAGGGTTCAATTCTGATGTTTGTAGAGAGTTAATGAATATCTCTGAGTCAAGCTGAGGCATTGTTCTTTTGCTACCATTGATGACTCACAATCTGTTTAGCCATCCTGTGACTATAGGAAATTTTTTCTCTATAACTAATGTGAAAGTCAAACCCAAAGCACCCCAAATTTCCAGAATATAATAATGCAAAGTGGGAAATGCGACACAATCCTTCTTTTGGAATTATATGCCTTGCAAAATTCCAGTGAACCGAGCCATGCTCAAGGCCCAGCTTATTAGGATGATGTTGCAGTAAGATGCATAATGAAGGATGCTAAAGGTGGGTTTGATAACAATAAAGTTATTTTTGCAGAGCAAGAATATAAGCACAGTATACTCTTATTTTAACATATAATAAAACATTTATTCCCCTCTACTATGAAATTAAACTTATTGCCATGCATATACTTTCTGAATATACATATTGGCATTTTTCGTACAGTGACTTTCATTGTCAACTTTCTCATGTGTGTGAAGAGAGTTTTCTCACTGGATGGAATTCACAAACTGGCTTATTGATGGGATGTTACTAGCCAAAGATGTATTCTATAAATGATATGAGTTGGTAAAATTTACAATATGAGTCTAAGCTAGGTATAACTCAGTACTTCGGAGACTGAGACAGGAGGAATGTAGGCTTAGAGCTGGGATGTATATTAGAGGTAGAATATACCTTGGTTCAATCTCCACTACCACAAAAAAATTTAAATGAGTCCACACAAAAATATGTGAGTATTCCATTCATCTTGAAAAATATGAACATATGAAAACATTGAGTTGAATTTCTCACAATTCAACTCAAGTAGTTGGAGCTAAATAAAAGCTGCCTCTTTTAGAAGGGTTGCACTTTTTCTTTTTGATTTAGGCTTCCTCTGCCTGATATATATATATATATATATATATATATACTCAACTGTATAACCTATCTGACCACTGCTGAAACCATGATCACTTGGGAACCATGATCATATTTTTTTAGGTAATTTTCATTGTGAAGAGTCTGTAGTCTGAGAATAATTTTTTCCTCTTGTTTGCAATTACAAAGGTTTCTAGTTTATTTTAATTTAATTTTATTGTTTTATTAAACTTTTATTGGTGCATTATAATCTCACATCTTATTGTAGTTTATAGTGATAGTGACATACTTTAATATTTGCTCCTCTAGAAATATATTGTTACTGGCATTATTTAAAAATCTTGAGAAAAATAATCTTCATGAAAGGTATTTCATAGATACCATTTTTCCCACACGAGGGCCTTTTCTATACCAATTCTTTCGGGTAAGAAGTTTAGATACTATCTTTTATCCAGTATTCATTACTTTTAAACTGTGTAGGAGAATAAAAGAAGCTACAGACTCCATTACTTTAATTAAGGCAACAAGAGAGAAAATGAATCTGATTCCTGAAAACAGACAAAGGAGGAAATAATCCCTTTTGCACTTCTTACAATATCTATTCTTTATTATTAAAAGACTATATTTAAATTGAGAGCAAAGAATGATTAATGTTTATTGAATAGCACTACAGCCAAGAACTTTACATAGATTGTCCCATTGTTAATTCTAATCTGTCATTTGAGATTGATAATATTATTATCTCTATGTTACAGGTAAGAAAATTAAAGCTGAGAGTGGTTAATAACTTACACAAGTCCACATAGGTGGGTGTGTAGTTAGATTCACAGTATACCGGTACATCTCATCAGTTTTAAAACTGATCATTGTCTTTTAAACCCAATTCATCGTCATTCATAGAATTTGTATTTACTATATTCACTAAGCACTTTTCTACCTCAGGCTGTCATTATTTAGGCCATGAAATAAATTCATATCTGCTCTTCATCAAGTCCTATCTTCCCAATTTCAGATGGTCTTATAAAGTATACATAGAAAATAATGAACATTGCACTATAGAATCAATCAGCTGCAGTAAGAGTAGTCTACTTGAGCTGTCTTCAATCATATATTAATCAGCATCTGTGAAGCCCTTATTACAGAGTGGGTAGGGAGAACTGGACCCTAAATTCAGTTACTTTGGCAGCAAAAATTGCAGAGAAACAGGATACATGAAGGAGTAAAAATCTATTAGAAGAAGGTCACATGTTCTACAGTAATCAATCTGTTAGTAGGGTGGCAATCTGGTGTCTGACTCAGGTCAAACTTAAGGTTATCAGGACCTGGGCTGCGTCTAATCTATTATCTAGATGTGAACTCACAGTGGTGGATTGGCTTTTTAGCGGTTTTGCTGGCATCAGCAGCACATACCCATCAACATTAAATTGCAGGACATGTTTTTACTCTTAAATTTATTTTTATAAATATGTTGTTTGCAAGAAAGTCATTGAAGCATACTCTTAGACATAACTCATCTCAGTTGCTTAATAGACACTTTCTTTTTAGTAGCTATGTATACTTAGAAAATCCGGATTTTTGCATTTTAAAAATTATCACGTTTCCAGTTATTTTTGCAAACAATACCTTAATTAAAAGTGTATTTTATGCAGTACAAGATATTCCTAAGGGCCTCTGTTAATCGGAATGTTTGGATAATTTGCATATTTTCACTTCCACCAGAGTGTGCCAATTAGAAGAATTCTATTATATTATCATCTTGTTGATATTCTGTATCATGTTTCTATCATCAACTCATCAGCATTCTTGATTCCCTAACTTTTAGAAAAATCTTGTTTGAATAAGGAAAAGAACTCACTAAAATTAATTTTCTGTTAGTAGAATTTTCCTCTCCATTATAACCTTTCTAATGGATTTCCTTTGTTAAATAAATCAAGGTGATAAAATGTAGTCTCCAATGTAGTTTTGTGACGTATATCCTTTTTAGTTCTTCTTACATTTCCACACAAATTATAATGTGAAACCAAAACAAAAAAAAATCCCTATAATAAATGGTGAAATTATTTGATTAGGAGTTAAATATTTCTTATTCACATATTAGGTATACATAGGAGAGCCATTTCCCAGTAGGAAAATCAGCCCCACCAACCCCCAAAGTCACTGAGATGCTCTTCAATATCATTGGCCTTGCTTATAGGTAAAGAGGATGCATGGAGAGTACTATTGCACCCACCTGAAACCAAGGTCAACACACTCTCCATTATTGCCATGCTGGTGACTCTCTAAGGGCTTTCACTATGAAAGACATCCTACAACAGCAAGGGAAATTCATTATTTTTGTTCAACATTGCTTTTGCTATTTGAGGTCTCTTGTGGATCCATAGGAGTTTCAAGATTTTTTTCTAATTTTGTGAAAAATGATATTGGTATTTTGATAGACCTTATTTTAAGGACTATCCAATAATAAGTTTTTTTTTCTATTCTGCTCTCTTGGAGAGATTTTCCAGGTTAACAGAAACTTTTATTTTTATTGGTATTTACCTCACATAACACACATCTGATTATATCACTAATTTACTTAAACTTTTGGATGCCTTCCTTTAATCCATGGGGTGAACTCAAACTTCCTAGTATTATTTCAGATAATACTACCATGTAGCATAAACTTATCTTTCAGAATCATATGCTAGTATCTACATCAGTGATTCCTACATATAAGCCACAGCAAAATGCTTAAAACTGTCATTTCCTGAGCATTCTGTGCAAATTCAAATATTCAATCAGAGGTGCATGCTAGAACATGTCCTTCAGAAGTTAGTTGGACCATTTGCCTAGAAAAATAATTTCTTTGGTATAAATTTTAGAAATAAGTTATTTAATGGCTCTGAAAATTGTCCTAAGGGCAGGAATAGACAAAGACAGGGAATACAGGATATAGGAAACACAGAAAATGGAAAAATATTAATTCAAGAAAATATACTATATCTTAGTAAGAACAGCGAGTCTGTGGCAGTAAGAGCCATAAACCATTCCTCTGCATCTCTTCCTGTAGCTTCACATTATGAAATTTCTAACCCAGGTGCTCTCCTTGGTGAAAATGCAGCCAAGAATACTGACTGCCTTTCCCCTGAGATGTTGATCGAAGCCTGGAAATCCCTGTTAAAGTACTCCCACACATATGATAACAGTGTCATAAAATAAAATATATGAATGCAGATAAAGTCTCAAAACAAGGAATTCTGGAGTTTAAAGGAAAAATAATCGAAACTTAAAAAAAAATCACTGGAGGGGATCAACAGTAGATTTTAGCTACTATAAAAAGAAAGAATTGGTGAAGTCAAAAAGATTGCTAGATATCACTGAGTCTTAAAAACAGAAGAAAAAGGGATTAAGAACAATGACTAAGTTTCTGAAAACTGTGGGACCCATGCACAACTTTGAAAAAATTAGAATAAAACTCAATCCATAAAATGGGTTAATACAATCGAATATGCAATAATTGTAGAATATGAAATAAATTACATATAAGAATTTTATATATTTATTTATTTATTTATTGTACTAGGATTGACTGAGGAGCATTCTACCTCTGAGTTATAATCCCATCCCTATTTTCAAACTTTTTATTTTGAAACAGTGTCTCACTAAGTTATGGCACCTGTAATTCTCCTGGTCTCAGCGTCCCAAATATTGGAACTGTAAGTGTAATCCCAGTATGTATGACCTTTAATAAAACAATAGTTTGTTGGCTTAATTTATTATTAGATACCTTTAGATTTAAGAAATAAGACATTTTTTCTAGATACTAACACTTGAAATAAACCTAACATTAAAAATAAAAGGGTTGAGTCTGGTTTGATGGTGCATGCCTATAATCCCAGTACTTGGGAAGCTGAGACAGAAGGCTCTCAGATTTGTGACCAGCCTCAGCAATTTAGGGAGATTCTCAGCAACTTAGTGATAACTTTTTTTTCAAAATGAAACATAAAAAAGAACTTGGCATGGTGGCACATCTCCAAATCCCAGTACTTGGGAGGCTGAGACAGGAAGATCACAGGTTCAAGGCCAGCGTTAGCAATTTAATGAGACCCTTAGCAACTTAGAGAGTCTCTGTTTTAAAATAAAAATTAAAATATGGTAAGAAGTGTACCTCAGAGGTGTAGCTCCAGTACATAATAGGTAAATAAATAAATAAATGGTTTAAAAATAATACCAGACAGATAAAATTATTATGGGGATGGAGGTAACAATCTTAATAATTATGATAAAATGTAAAGTATAAGAAAGGAAATAGGATGAAAGGAAAAAAATTATGTCTTTTAAGGAGAACAATTGATATAAAATATATTCATCAAAACTGTATATAAACTGCCTTATAATATATTGAGCAATATTTGATACAACCACAGAAAAAATAGTTATCAACAATGGTAATTGGAAATTTTAATATATTCCTCATAGAAGCACACTAAGTAGACAAAAATCAACTTAGTTGTATGACCAACTATTTTCAGCTAATAGAAGAAAGCTTGAATGAATTGCTTCCTGTCAAATTATTTTGATGTAGACTTTCTTGTTAATTTGAAAAATAGCCAAACATCTGCCTGAAGTTCATGCAAACACTTCAAGCTTTATTTATTGAGAGGTGAAAAAAAAATTCTCTCATAAGCAAGCAATGGCATCTCCTGCTTTCAATTCGTGCCCAGCCCTTTCAAAGAGTGAAGACCAACAGCTCCCTTGAAGTTAAGGCCTCACAACAAAATTCCAAGTCTTCCTCCAGAATCCTTGGCTGAGATTTGACAATTGCTCTGTGAATCACAACTCATTTACATATTTTCCTTTGCCCAACAAGCATTGCAAAGCATTTCCATCACAGATGTTACATTTCTAAACAGAAGATGAAGAATTTTCTTTCAGTTAAAAATTTTAGTAGCAGAGGAGATGCAGAAGATTTTGAAAACTCTAAAAGGAGCTCTTCTAATAGAAATTCTGTTTGATGTCTTCTGAGTTCATTTAGGAGCTGCAGTCTAGGTTGCATGTGCACAAGGAGATTCTAGTTTCAGGTTGCTGCAGGCTGAGTCTTCCTTGACATTTGAGTGGCTTTCTGTGTCAATTAGAAAACAAATATATGTTTTTAGAGTAGGTAGTGTAATTTTCACAATTCCTGCTTAGTTTCTTCCTGAGCCATATATTGTATACCACCTTGTTCATTTTTGTATACATTGTTGTATCAAAATCTCAGCAATCATGAGTAGCTTAGACTTGTACCTGGAAATGTAGTGCATAATTTTCTAGGATGCTTTGAGATAAAGATTTGATTCTGTGTTTTTGTTGTTGTTCTTTTGTTTTGTTTTTTGTTTTTGTTTTTTGGTACTGATTCTGGGGATTGAACCTGGTGCCTTCTTCCTCTGATCTACTCTCACAACTCTGTTTCATTTGTTTTAGCTTGAAACAGGGTCTCATTAATTGCTGATGGTCTTGCTAAGTTACTGAGGCTGGTCTTTAACCTGTAATCCTCCTGTCTCAGCCTTCCAGGTATTGGAGTTACAAGCATGTGCCACTGTGCTCATCTTGATTCTGGGTAGTTGTAATTTCCACTTGCTTTAAATCAAGCCATCTTTCCACAAGAAATACCATGCTCTGTGACATTCTCACAGGTTGGACACACTTGAGAAGCTTTTTTCTTTTCTTTCTTTTTTTTTTTTTTTGCCTCTGTGGCTTTAGATTACTATTGGAAAAATAAAAGGAAGTTTGTCTTACTACAAATACTGTGGTATTATGGATAAACAAGTTTTCCATGAAATTAAGTATAAAAATAATTTGAACTTTTTTTCTTTTTCTTTGACACTTTCCAACTCAAGTGGTGATCAGTACATAAGCAAAGGAAGATATGCTTATCAACAAGAAACTAGTTTTAATGAAATATGATTTGAGTAATGATTATACTAACCAGTAGATCTATGTGTATCACTATACTGTGTGGTTTCCAGCAAAGACATAATACTATGAATTTAATATAAAAACACTAATATAACAATTTGTGGAACTGTGCACATTGTAAACTTTTAGGTTATTTTGTTTTTTATTATTTCTTATTTATTTTATTTTTCATATATATATATACATATATATATATTAATGGTGCATTGTAATCATACATATTTGTGAGGTCCAAACTGGTAGTGCACACAGCATTCATTTAACCCTTTCCCAATTCCCACCCTATTCCCTTCCTCTTCCCTACTTCTCATGTATGGTTTAGTGACTGACTTTGATATGCTTATGAATGTACATGTTTATGAGTTTCCCTTTCCCACCCCTCCCATCACCTTCAGTAGGTTTTCTTCTTTGCTCATCTAAGGTTTCTCTTTCTAGAGTCCCTCCTGTGTCCCACTTTCTCCCTAACTTCCACATATTAAGAACAACATCCAATGTTTACTTTTTGTGACTGACTAATCTCACTTAACATAATGTTTTCCAGTGTCATCCATTTACCTGCAAAGAACATGATTTTGTTCTTCTTTATGGCTGAATAAAATTCCATTGTGTACATATCCCATAGTTTTGTAATCCATTCATCTGTCAATGGACATCTTGGCTGCTTCCATAGTTTGCCAATAGTGAATTGTGCAGATATAAATATAGGTACACATGCATTAGTCTGGTAGTTTGGTTTCCATTCTTTTAGGTAGATATCCAGAAGTGGTAATGGTGGGTCATATGGTAGGTTCATTCCAGTTCCTCTAAGGTCCTCCATAGTGTTTCCCAAAGTGGTTGCACTAATCTGCAATACCACCAACAACGTAGTAGAGTTCCCACTTCTCCACACCATTGCCAACATTTGTTGTTGTGTTTTTTGTGTTTTTAATGATTGCCCTTCTAATTGGAATGAAATCTCAGAGAAGTTTAGATTTGCATCTCTCTGATTGCTAATGGTGTTGAACATTTCCTCATACATTTATTGACCATTTGTATTTCTTTTTTTGTGAAGTGTCTATTTACTTCACTTGCCCACTTTTTGATTGGATTATTTGTTTCCTTAGCAGTGAGTTTCTCTATGTATTCTAGATATTAGTCCTCTATTGGAGTATTAGTTAGCAAAAAATTTCTCCCATTCTGTTGGCTCTCTGTTGAGGTTCTTGGTAGTTTCCTTTGCTGCACAGAAGCTCTTCAATTTAATTCAATCCCACATATTGATCTTCCTTTGAATTTCTTGTGCCTTCAGGGTTTTGTTGAGAAAGTTTTTACCTATGCCTATGTGTTGAAATGTTGGACCTATGCCCTCTACAAGTAGCTGCAAGGCCTCTGTTTAGATGCACGAATAGGACAGTTTGTGCCCTATGCATTTTCAAATCTCAATGTGCAAGGTATTGAGCTATCCCTTCTATCAGCTGTGGTTAGTTTATCCATGGTGTCTGGCAGTCCTTTCTGGTGGTTCAGCCTTGTTGTTCAATTTTTGCTGTTTTTTTTCTTCTGTCAAGAAGCTGTTTTCACAGCAGTTGTGTTTTGAGTTTTACTGTGCTTGAGATATGCTGCTTCTCTCAATTGCCATCTTGTCAATCTCTCCTTTAGGTTATTTTGTAAAATTAAAATTCTAATTCTCTCCATAGACAAATATACAACTTTCAAGATGACAGAAAAGTAAACAAAGAAGTACTGTTTCTGTGTGTCTTCTGTGTGTGTGTGTGTATACATGTGAGTGTGTGCCTGTAAGACTATGGTGAATTTTTCTAGATTATGCCTAGTTTATGAAATTTCCAGACTATCCATGAGAGAAATATTGAAGTTCTTGGTACAGAGAAATTTTAAAGCATTTAAAATACTCAATTCTCACTGAATATTTTCCTTTGCACAAAAGCCAATAGTTAATCTCCACTGCATTCAAATTAAATCAAAACTCCTTAATTTGACATTTGATATGATCATAATTTCCACTTATTTTCAAATGTATTCCATCAGAAAAAAAAACACTGTTGACATCTTGCCTATGTACCCAGTTCTTACTCACCTCTATTAAAACATACTTTGTTCCTCCCACACTTCTACTTTTCTTAACATTTTTAATATCATCCTTTTATAATAATTCAGTTTAAATTATATACCTTCTATGTTGTCTACTCTATTTGAGTCAGTTAAATATAATCTCCTCTAACTTGGGACTCTCAGGATTTTCTGTGTAACTCTAATATAAAAATCTTAATTTCTTATCCTGTATTAATCATATTAATATATTTTTAATTAATTATGTCTTTGATCTGTCTTAGTAATTTCTACATTATCTCAGCATTGGGTATATGTTTGTTATCTACCAGGTCTTGAGTGAACAAATCAACAGATGGAGTAACAGTGAAAGGTACAATTTTCTTCTTACTAATTTTTCCTTTAGCTTATGTTGCCTATCAACTTAAGTTAGCAACAACTCTTGCTCTCAATAATTTCATAATTGATTATCTCTTTAGTAGCATCTAATGAGAAAACAATTCTTAACTGATATTACTGACCCCCAAATCACTTGTTTTCCTGTAGTTGGTATTACTGGGCAAATAATGAATTTTAAATTGTCACAACTTATCATTATCAAATTAAAAAATAATATTATATTTATATGGAAGCATATGGAAATGGAATGTCTTGGGATAGAGATACAGATTTATGTTTAAGGTTTTTTTTTTTTTTCCTAGAAGATGTATGAAGATCCGATTAGGGGTCAGACTTTATAGCCAACCTCAGCAAAGCTCTCAGGCTAGATGGAACTCCATTCCTTAGATGAAGGTACAAAGCTCAGATTGGTTATGTGTGTTCATATTATAAAACTATTGATTGGTAGAGTCAAGATTCACATCTGCGTTGGTTTTCTTTCAATTGCACTAAACTTTGCTGTTAAATTTATTGTAATTTTGACATTGAAGATGTCAGATGTAGAAAATGTGGTGCAGTGAAAAAAAACTCTGAAACGGGAGTCCTAAATTCAGATTTGTGGAAGATAACTTGAAATTGGTAGAATGTATAAACATTCTATCATGGGATGATAGAATTTTATAGCACATAGCCCAGATTCAAATCATGGAACTAGTATTAACATGCTATATGGGGCAAAACAGTAGTTCTTTAAAAGAAGGGTGATGCTAATCCATTTTTAGGTTTACATATATACATAAAGTGAAATTGCTTACATGTTATTTATCTTTATAATCTTTAGTGGATATTCAATAAACTTTAGATAATTATACTCTTGTTTGGGGATTTTTTTTGTTGTTGTTTTGTTTTGTTTTGTTTTCGCTTTAACAGAACTATTTGTGTGAGTTTCCCAGGGATCCTGGTACACTCAGATGTTGAATGCCTCTTAATGGTATATGTGTTAAAGATTTGGTGGTATTATTGGGAGGTGCTCAAACACTAAGAAAGTGAGCCTTCAATTCTATTATTTGACACTGAACAGAGGGTATTGGTTATTTGTGATAAATAAGATCACAAGAATACTTTTATTAAGAAGATGTTCTTTTAAATTATAAGTTTATATGTCTGGGACTTGAGTTTGTTTCCTTTATGAAAATCATTTGGAAGTCCACATTTTTTTTCATTTTCTTCTTCATTCTGAAGACAAAATGTTCATTTCTTTCTAATTCATCAAATAGCTCCTTTGTAACTTGCTAACTCATGAAATTTTCTTTTTATGGTGAAAATACATTCAATTTTGTTTTTATTCCAACAGAATATTTTAGTTACATTACCAATAGTTTACTATATACAAGTTTTGTTTTTAAATGTGCAAATATGAAACAATGAATCTGTATAACAGATGTGCTGATTTAAAAAAGAATGATATTACAAAAGTTTATCATATTTGACTTTGAAATCTTTTTTTGTGTGTTTGTTTTTTAAGATAGAGGTTAGTGTTATGGACAGAGATATGTCCCTCTCAAATCCGTATCTTAAATTCCTAACCTACAGCATGGCTGTATTTGGAGATAGGGCCTTTGAAAAGGTAATTAAGGTTAAAGGAGCACATAGAGGTAGAACTCTAATCCAATATGATTCCCTCCTTGTAAGAAACACGAGGGAGGTGCCCAAACAGAGAAGAGGCCATCTGAGGATGAACCAAGAGGGTTGCCATCTGCAAGCCAATCAGAGAGGCCTCAGGAGAAAGCAGCCTGTCAGCATT
This sequence comes from Graphiurus murinus, assembly GCA_004027655.1. Classification (NCBI taxonomy): domain Eukaryota; kingdom Metazoa; phylum Chordata; class Mammalia; order Rodentia; family Gliridae; genus Graphiurus; species Graphiurus murinus. Next base: position 44,028 of record PVLC010001447.1, read on the forward strand.
TTGGTCTTGGAATTCCAGTCTCCAGATCTATGGAAACACTAATCTCTATTTTTCAGTCTACCAGGTTATAACCTGATCTGTTGTTTTATTATGGCAGCACTAGCAAATTAATACACTCAGTCACTACGAGTAATGGGGAGATTGCAGCTAATGTCAAAGTACCACCTGGAAGAGGTAGAAAGTGGCATGTAGATTGCTCTTAGAGAAACATTGTTACATCCCAATAAAATATTTCTTGATCTTTATGATTTTAATTTTTCCTCCCTTCATAATACAGTAATCACCTTGGAAGGGAAAGAACATTGTAATGAGAGAGAGAGAGAGAGAGAGAGAGAGAGAGAGAGAGAGAGAGAGAGAGAGAGAGAGAGAGAGAGAGAAGAGAAGAAAGGAGAAGAGAGGAGAGGAGAGGAGAGGAGAGGAGAGGAGAGGAGAGGAGAAGAGAAGAGAAGAGAAGAGAAGAGACGAGACGAGACGAGAAGAGAAGAGAAGAGAAGAGAAGAGAAGAAGAGGAGAAAAATCCATGTGCCTTGCTTATTGTGCTATGATCAAGAAAAACAAGAAATCATTTCATTCATAGCCAAGCAAGAGCAGAAGGGCTTCAGTGTGTTGTGTAGGTGGAAAATAATACATGAAAAAGTTGATTCCATAAGTATTTAGAGGATAATAGATCTATACAATTAGCAGAGGAGACTTTTTACACCACTCCTTTAAGCTGTTGATACTTTGTGCTTCTGTGTAGTAAAATTAATGTGGCTCATGAGAAGATGAATGTGTTCTGGAAGAGGGAAAAAAATAATCAAGTGAGCTTACACGAGGTCATTCTGTATTCACAACTAGGCTTTTTAGAGTGGCTCCAGGTTGATTTTAGGAGTTTTAGAAATCATGGATAAAGGTAACTAAAGCAATTAAAGTAACTTGGAATCAAGAAGTCCGCATTATGAGGATAACATAGAAGATTAGTACCTATTAATCTTGTCATGTGAAGATAAAGAATATGGTTAGAATCTACAGTCTCATTAAGCTTAGAAGGCAGAGCATGGACCTGCTCTTAACATTATATCTAACATATAGCAGAGGCTTCTTGAAACGTTAACAATTTTAAAAATAGAACATCAAAGAGAAACTTATTTTTCATATAGTAAATATGAACTTCCTCCCATTAGAGGGGCTGAAAAAAAGTAGTCCAATTGCAGCTAACTTAGTATTATCATGTATCAATAGCCACACAATTTCTTACGAATTCACAGCACTTGGTAAATAACATGGCAGTTGTGAAGAAGAGAAAAACAGTTTCCCCTCAATTCTATTATCCAATAATTCAGATGACACTTGTATCCCTGATAGACTCGGTGTATTGATCTAATTGTTCTGAATGTTTTTATTCAACACTTTATTAGGATTAGGTCATTAGTTTTGTTTTTATTAAAAAAAAAAAGAAACAACCTGTGTACTACACCACAATTGGTGTGATAAATTCTCAAAACATTTGTTTTTATGTACTTGGGCAATATGATCCAGATAAAAATATGTTCATCAACTTGATGTCAACTATGAATGGTAATATTCTTTGTAGTTCTTATTTAATGCAAAAATGATACATCCTAATTGAGATCTATAATAGAGACATGAGGCAAAATTTTCAAACCCAAAGAACTATAGAACTTTATTTGAAGAGATACTGGGACTCTATCCAAGAAGCATGATGAAGAAGTAGTATGGTCTATGGGTGATATTTAAGTCACAATGGCTTCTTTTGTTTTGTATAGCCCAAATTGAGATATGATAAAAGCTTTTTAAAAAAATTTTCGTGATCCATTATCTGATTTAAAAAAAAAACTGTTCTATATGCCATTCTAAGTTGAGCTTATTATGAAAGTATCCAAATTATTTCATATTTGAAGATTATTTTCTTTATCCAAGGGAAAGACATTTCAAACAGCACTAAGAAAGTTTTCAAGTCATTACATATTTTAAATGTATATAAGCTTCTTAGCATTATAGCTATACTATAGCTTTCATTCCAAGACTCATTTCACACAGTCTGATTTAGATTTAAAACCTCAGTTAAACAGCAAGGATATTATCTAAAGAACATCAATTAATTTGCCATATTTTAAAATGCATAGTAAGGATATTATGAACAGGTACTTCTTTTTTAAGAACAATAGGCTTCTATCTATGGTTCATTATTTTTCTTTTCCCTTTCTAATTTGGAGTTCTTTTAGTCTCCTTTAATATTTCACATCAGAAAAGAGTCATATTTTTAAGGTAATGTGAAATGTAGTTTCACATTATAAAATTGACTTTCAGCATATAGAATTCAAGGTGCAAGGATTGCGAGAGCTTCTTTGGCTAATTTATTTCCTTATTTTAAAATAATAAGAAAGCATTTTTTAAAAATGTTATATAAAGACTACAAAAGAAAGAAAGTTGAAATGCGTATAGGATACATGTTAAGAACTGAGTAGGAACTAGAACTATTTTACTAGGAGAGAGCAGTTAGTTACATGAGTCTTGAGAACATGAAATTTTTCCTTTGAGCAGGAATACATGATGCTTTCAGAGGCATGGATCAACTTTTCATTTACTTAACTCTGCTTATAGGGGCAGTTAATCTTAGAACACACTTTTAAAATCATAAAGGGGGTAAATTCTAAGCTAGACAGCAATGACTTTGTGATTTCTTTTGTGAAATTATAGTACCTTGAAGTTCAATGATCATAAACACATAAAAATGAAAGAAGACTCCCCTCTTATAAGTCAGATGGGGGATCAGAATATCTAGAACATTATCTGTTTAGGCCACATTTTACACATGAGCATGGGTCAAAAAGAATTTGAAATGTCAAGCACACCATTTTTTACCCTTATAAAGATTTTGAAGGGAATGCTATTTCATGTTAGTGAATATCTTACAGAAAAAAAAAAATAGGTGAAAGAAGCTTACATATTTTCCTTTCATAATTCTCAATATTTTAAAAGCTTCAGTCATCTGGAGAATTAATAGATCTTTTTCAGAATAAAAAAGTATAGTATATAGTTACATAATCTTCTGCAGAGGTAGCAACAGATATTTTGCAAATAAATCTTTTCTTATTAGTGTGTCAGCAACTTTACTGTTGCCAAGTTAATCATTTAGCCAGCTGAGACCTGGTGTGTGTGTTTGCTAGTTTTGGCTTTGTCAGCAGAAGTGCAAATAAAAGTGGCTTTCTTCCTAAAACCATTTTTCTCTATTTACCTTGGTTAATAAACTGTGCCAATTATTTTTTCTTGGGAAAATTACTTTTTAAAAAGCCTATGCAGCCAGGTATTCACATATGTAATCCCAATACTAAGGAGACTGAGACAGGAGAATCGCAGATTAGAAGCCAGCCTCAGCAATTTAGTGAGGTTTTATTTCAAAATAAAAATAAATAAATAAATAAAAAGGGCTGGGGGTTTAGCTCACAGGTAGAACAACCCTGGGTTCAATCCTCAGTCACACATACACACACATACATACGCACACACACACATACACACACACACACACAGACACACACACACAGTATTTAAGCTGAGTGTGGTAGAACACACCTTTAATCCCAGTATTTATGAGACTAAGACAGGTGTACTGCAGGTTTGAGGCAAGTCTGTGCAACTTAGCAAGACCCATTTTCAAAATAAGGAATCAAAAGGGTAGAGGGTGGTGCTCAGAGGTAGAATGCCTGTGGGAGCCGGGCATGGTGGCGCAGGCTTGTAATCCCAGCATTCGGGAGGCTGAGACCGGAGGATCCGGGTTCGCGGCCAGCCTCAGCTACCTAGTGAGGCACTCCGCAACTTAGTGAGACTTGGTTTCAAAATAAAGAATAAAAAATAGGGCTGGGGGTATAGCTCAGAGGTAGAATGCCCCTGAGTTCAATCCCCAGTACCGCAAAAAAAAAAGATAGAATGCCTGTGGGTTCAATCCCCAGCACCCCTCCACACACACACACACACACACACACACACACACACACATACACACATACACACACTCTCACACACACACACCACAAAGTATATGATCTATAGAATGATCTATAGGATTTCATATCCCATAAATTGGGTCAACTCACAATCAATCTCCAGAACAGGTACAGTTCATCCTCTGCAGTCAATTTCACTATATCCTTTCTCATATTTCTTTATACACCTGTCAGGCACTCCATGATCCTCCCTGCCTTGTCAAGCATAGGGCTCCTTGCAGTCTTAGTTATACAGTACTGGAACACCTTCTAACTTCTCTCTACCACATTTTCCAATGCAATTTGTTAATTCTATATGCTGGAACTCACATTCTAAAAGGAAATTTGCATTAATTAGTACAACTCAAGCTAAACATATGAATTGTCAAGCACTGCTAGAGAAGATGTAAATTGATACAAATTCTCTGAAACACAATTTGGGAACATATTTTTATGCCTTCAATTCCAGTGTATTTTTCAATATTGTAATTAAATTTGTGGTACTCTAACCCAAGAAAATATAGGTATATTTTACTATATTCAAAACATGTATCACAGTGTTATCGTAGAAAAGAAACAAGTAGAGTGTCCAGTTATGTGGTGGTGTTATGCAAATGAATGCAGATCCACATGATGGAATACTATGAAAGTATTAAGAACACAAAAGTTGTCTCCTTTGGCCATTAGAATGGCCAAAATCCAGAAGACTGACTACACTAGACAGCAAGTGTTGGAAGAAAGCCAAATGATGTAGCTGCTTTGAAAGACGTGCTGACAGACAACTTCTTACAAAACTAAACATATCCTTACCATATGATCCAGCAATTGATCTCCTTGGTATTTAACCAAGGAAGTTGGGAACATCTATCAATTATATATATATGTGTGTGTACATATATATTATGTGTATACATGTGTAATTTTAATATATATGTATATTTGCAGCAACATATTTTACTAGCCATCAGAGATTAACTTAATACACTCCATGACTGAGATCATTGAACTCTGGCCCTCAGACACTGTAAAAAACCCACTACTTCTATGTTGCCTTATTCCTAGGGTGTAGACACTCAATGTTTGCCAGAAGCTTTCTACTTATGATCCCAAGGCCAGTCTCTGTCTCTCAAAACTGTCTGTAGAAAGTACTGCTTGTTTCTTTGGTCTCTTAGAGTCCTCCAGAATTTTTAGGTTAAAGTCAGTTATGCATACCAATCTCTTCTCTGCTAATTTTCTTGTAAACCTTTGCTTCATAATTCTTTAAAACCTGGATAATTTTCTGATGTTTTCTAGTAAATATGCATTATATTATACCCAGTTATTCTCCGTCAGCTGTTATTGATATCCAAAACTGATAGTTTAAAGTTTTTCTCAAGTCATGTGTTCTTCAGAAAATAATGACTCTACTTTTAAGAAATCCTCCTTACTCTGCCAAGCCTTTGGTAGAAACTGAGTGTCTGATTATGAGGACCCAGGTGATACAGTGAACTGAGTTTCAGCAATGAATCAAGAAGGCCTTGCAGTATGTTTCCTTAAGGGAGTGTATATCCTGACCATGCTAGCTGAACCTGGAGAAACAAAGAGGAAGTCATTATTGTATCTATTATAGCATTTTCCAATTGAAACACTGGTTCAAATTGAAAATCTCTTATATGCCCTTCAGTATGAGAAATTAAAAAGAAAATTTCACACCATACATATAAAATGGAATATAATGAAGCAGCTAAAATTCATTAACTAGAATTTAGTATATCAATTTGATATACTAGTATATCAATTGGAATAAGTTTTAAACTATAAAATTATGAGAAAAGTGTTTCTGTAAGAATATGTACATATATACATTTGACTACATACATGTATTCAAATACGATTTACCTGATGATTAAAACTTACTAAATAATATACATATATTACATTGTACCTATTTTATTTAATTATAACTATACATGTTTTAAATGCATGTGAAGTAAAATTCTAAACATATTTGTGGAATTATCAGTTATGAAATTCCTTAGAGATGAAAGGAGGGAATAGTTTAAAACTGTATGTACAATTTTTTTAAAAATGTTTGAAGCAAGCATGGACAATTTAAAAAGTTAGAAGAAGCTGGATTGCTAGGCAGAAGCACTGAAGAGTATCCTCCATACTCTCATTTGTTACTCATTCTACCAATTATTGTGTTTGACTTGGTGGACTGCATCTCAACATCTTCAGGGTGGATCAGGCTAATGGAGGCTCCTGCAGAACTGGAGTGAGAGGATATGGCGTTCCTTCCCTGCTTGTCTCATCAGCATTCTCACTGCAATAATTGAAAACAATTGACCATACAGTGCAGTGGAAGGAAGATTTATCTGCTCCCATTTTTCTTGGAGATTCTGTGTTCAGTTCATGTGAGGCCAGGATCTGAAGCTCAGGACATGGTGGCAGGAAGCAGAGAGAGAGGGAGAGGAGAGAGGAGAGAGAGAGGGAGAAAGTGTGTGTGCAAAGCTCTGCTTTCACATGGTAGAGGCCGGAAGCAGAGAGAAGCAGGTAGAGAAGAGGACCATATAACCCCCAAGGTCACACCCCAGAAACCCCTTCTGAGCAATCAAGCCCTGCTTCCAACATTGCAAACTTGGGTCTGTGAGGAATAGGGGAACTTTCTAAATCCAAACCACTGCGTTGCTCCTTCCTTTCTTCATGGTGTCTCTTACAGTATCTGTACACCAGATGGCCAGTTCTCCAAAGTTCTGGTTCTCAGTGGACTCTGATAATCCTTCCTTTGTCCCTTTAGCCTGAGGTAATGGCTTTGCACTCTTGTTACAGTTGTTTCACCTTTCCTTATTGGCTTTTATACCATCTCTTGGTCCTTGTTAAGACTACTGATTAAAAAGCTTGTGTTTCCTGCTGATACCTTAGCCAATGCACTGATAGAATGAGAAAAAAAAAAAAACACATTGGTACGATAGTGGTTAAGGTTATTAAAATATATGTTAATTTGTGCATTGTTAATAAAGTCAAAGTATATCCAACCATTTTAATTTGTTGATCAGTTGATTAGTCAAATTTTGATCATATCCAACTCCAAAAAATATGGCCTAATTGGAACTTCCCAAGCCACGAGGGGGGAAAAATCTATTCAATGATAGTTGTCAGCTTTATTTAGGACAATTAAACTAGTATTATATTTAAGTGTGATTTTCAATATATTTAATGGTTATTTTGAAAAGACTAATTGTAATAGCTATTATGATCATCAATCCAGTGGTCAATTCTAACATGGTTACAACGATTTGAAGTTTAGAAGCATAACAGCCATGTTATAATTCATTTTCTAAAGATTATTCAGTAGAAATAATGTATCTCATTAGAAGCCCAAGGGTTGTTTTTTTTTTTTTTTTAAATGGAAGGCAACCATACTCCTTAGCAAAACTGATTATTCTGTCCTCCTATTTCAGTGTGTTTATCTATTAAAGCCAAAGACTCATTAGCAAATTCACTAATGAGGTTCTCTATATTTATTGCAAAGAAAAGCCTTTCCTTAGCAACCTTGTTATTAAAATAGTATGTCAGACAAGAGCTAACCTTGGCAAAATTCTGCAATATATACGTGACAAATGTAAGCATATTTTCCTTTACGGCCTGCAATTTTGACTGGTAATTACAGGACCTTGGTTCAAACAATAATTAGAATTGATGATAAAAGAGTAAACATAACCCTAATTCATGACTTTGCTAATAGTGGTTGCTCCGTTAGGATATTAACCCAAATTCATTGTTTAGCCTCTGCATATCTCCCAACCTGTACACAATATTTAGCAATTCATTTCCTGATTCCTAAGGTGCTGCATGATAATTTGTGACAGTCCTTGAGGTGCCACCAATGATTCTGCTTGTGTGTTCTGTGTTCTTTTCTGATCTATTATCTGTTTCCATTTTGGGATGGAAATTCCACTATCAAATGCTCTTTGAAGAATGTTACTACTGACGCTTTCATAATAGGGTCACCTGAGGTCACAGTGCAAGAGAAGGCACCTGAAGGAGCGAACACTATCAATCTGCTTGCCTACTGCCAAAGTGTTGAGCTTTTGCACAGCACTGAATGGTGATTGCTGGACCAAGTCAGATCCTCCAGTTTTGTCTTTAAATTCAAACAGTTAACATGTTTCAAAAGCTTACAACAAGAGCTAAACTAAGCTCGATAGGACAGAAGAAATGGCTAGAGATGAGGCTGGAGATGAAGTCATGAGTTGTCTATTGGAAAGTATGTAAACTATCCCAAGGATTATGATTTTTATCATACAGGTTACTGGAACTCCTGGAGAAGATAAAAATAAAAAGTAATATGTAATGAAAGTAAGATTTAAGTTCTTCCTTTTCCTGATTTTTATAACCTGGTTGATTACAGTAACCAAACAATGCTTTTCTCTAACTTGGAAAAAGAAAACTAATCACTTCTTATCTCTATAGTCAAAAGCTTAGATGATAACTTTGTCTTGGTGTAATATTTTGAGACTAATCGGATGCGTTCTTTATTATTTATTTTTATTAAGGGGGGCTGGCAGGGATTGAAACCAGGGGAATTCTACTTCTGAGCTACACCCTCATCCTTTTTTATTTTTATTTTTGAAACAAGATCTCACTAAATTTCTTAGGAGCTTGCTAAGTTGCTGAAGCTGGCTTCAAAACTGTGATCCTCCTATCTCAGCTGCCCGAGTACTGGGATTGCAGGCTGTACCACCACACCTATATTAATGTTTTGGCCTCAATATCTGCCTCTATTAGAAAGCTTTAAAAATTGTTTTTGTTTGTTTTGATACTGGCTATTAAACCTGGGAGAATTCTACCTCTGAGCTACATCTCCAACCCCTTTCTTAAATTTTTTTTAATTATTGGTGCATAGTTATCATACATATTTGTTAGGTACAAACTGGTAAAGGCATACATGCACACATTTATCATTTAACCCTTCCCCAATTCCCACCCCACTCCCTCCTTCTCAAGTTCAGTTTAGTGATTTACTTTGCTATGTTTGTGAAAGTACATCATGTGCATTGGGGTGATTTCCCTGCCCCCCTCACCTTCTGCTAAGTCATACAAATGGCCAATAAATGTATAAGGAAATGTTCAGTATCCTTAGCAATCAGAGAGATGCAAATCAAAACTATCTTGATATTTCATCTAAACCCAATTTAAATGACATCATCAAAAACACAAGCTACAACAAATGCTGGCGAGGATGTGGAGAAGTGAGAACCCTAATACATTGTTGGTGGGATTGCAGATTAGTGACACTCAGTATGGAGGATACTCAGACAAATGGGAATGAACCTACTATATGATCCAGCAATACCACTTCTAGGTATCTACCCCCAAAATGGAAACCAAACTATTAGACCGACACATGTGTATCTATGTTTATAGCCACACAATTCACAATTGCTAAACTATGGAAACAGCCAAGATATCCATCAACAGATGAATGGATTACAAAACTATAGGATATATACACAATGGAATTTGATTCAGACATAAAGAAGAAAAAAATCATGTCATTTGCAGGGAAATGGATGCAATTGGAAAACGTTATTCTAAGTGAAATTAGTCAGTCACAAAAAGTAAAAAATCGTATGATCTCCAGCCTTTATAATTTTTCTTTTATTTTAGAACAATTGCTCACTAAGTTTCTGAGGGTCTCACTATGTTGCCAAGACTGGCCTCAAACCTGCAATTCTCCTGTCTCAATTTCCCAAATACCAAGATTACAGGCATGTGTCTGCCACTGTGTCTGGCTAAGAAGCTTTTAAAATTTACCATCCTTACTAATGTTCTTCTAGTCTATACTGTTTCTGATAGACCATGATTTACCACTGCTTGCAACAGCAAAGCTTTTAATTTTCCAATGAGATTTATAGTCAGAAGTTGGAGTCTTGGCTCTGCTTCTTGCTAAGTAGAAGATTTGGCACCATTTCACCTAGTTCACATAGCTAAAACAAATTTATATTTTTCTATAAAGAGATATCTTGTTTATTATACTTGGTAGACTAATTGTGAGGGGAAATTGGTAAGTCTAGATGGGGGTATTACAAATATAAAATGATTTGTGAAAATTCATTAATAGGGTAACATAAAGTTGATTTATAAACATTATTGAGACCCAACAACGATGGAATCTTTACATGATCACAAATATGGACTTTAAAGTCAGACAATTTTGTATAAAATATTTGCTACTTAGCATTTGTATAACTTTGGGCAGGATAATTATATTCAAAACTTCAGCATGTTTATCTATAAAATGGGCATAATAATTATCTACTTTATCATGTTTGATCAAGATTTAATGGGTGACATATAAGAATAATTTAGAAAACAGTAATTGGGATGTAGTTAAGTGTCCATTAAGATATCTCAGGCACTCTATTAAGAACTAAATATTCTTGGCATTTTGAAATGTATGCTTAATTATAGAGACCACTTATAATTGATTTAAGAGTGCACGGAAACTTATTTGGGTCAAGTGATCATCTTGTCTAGCAAAATAGTCCTTTGGAAGGAAAGCAAAATGTAAAGGCAGAAATAAGATGAAGTTAGCATCTACTTGGTAAAGTAGGCACACAGTTTGTCTTATTTCTGTATTCCAAAATCCGCTGCAATTTGACTATGATTATATAATCTATTCTTCTACTGAAGGAATGAATGAATGAAAAAAAGAAGAGAGAAATTAGTGAGTTAAGAACATGTTTGCAAAGAAGTGTAGCATATTCTGATCACTTTATACACAGGAGAATAAAGCTAGAACCTGCAGTAATCACAAGATGAAATGGATGCCTTCAAGGCAGTACCAAGGAGTAGACACAGAGGTCTGTTGGTCAGTAATAAATAAGATGCTGGGGATCCTGACAATACGTAACATGGAAAGCTTAATAGTATCAGACATAATTTCAAACAATTTACATATATTATCCATTGGCTCCTCCCCAAGCTCCTATGAGTAGGTATTGTTATTGTCTTTATTTTTTATGGGAATAGCTTAAAGCAAAAGAGGGTAAGAAACTTGCCCCAATTTACATGCTATTAAATAATGTCCTAGGTTACAGCCAGGTGGTCCAGGAACCCAAGGAACATTCTTCTCCTTAAATATCTAGGAATTCCTTTGCAAAAAGGGCAACACAAATGTGCAAAATCTCCAGAAGGGTATATTCCCAGAAGCTGCATGACTGTCCCACAGAGGAAGAAATCTCTGTCTCTCCATGTCACTGTAGAAGTAACTGCCACCACCTTCTTAAGCCTGGGAGGAGGAGGACAGTTTCCATGCCCTTATACTCTTAAGGACTGAAATTGTTGGGTACTCTTTATTTTGCTCACTTGCTAGGAATTTATGTAGGTTTAGTCCTTTACTAGGAAAGATCCCTCACTATATTCTGTCCATGAGAATTTAGTAGAAAGGGCAAGCACGTGTATTTCATATTTTTACATCTTTACAGGTGCACACTCATTCACATGGATACATCTAAATATCTAAATTTTCTGCTTGGTGTCTAGTGGCCAGAAAAGTTTCTATTCATAATTGTTTGTGAATTTATTTCTTTTCTTATTTTCCCATGTTCTGGCTTGTCAGGCTTCCATTTCTCACGACTACTCTTAATACTTTTTGCCTGGGTTGTTGCATTTCCCCCTATTATTATAGAATGTATAAGGCAAACGAATGTCTTACTTGTTAATATGAGTCATATTTTATGGCATAATTTTAAAGTTTTATTACCCAGAAGATAAAAGAATGTAGCACAAAATAGATGTTTGATTAATAGTTCATGCATAATATTGAATGATGACTAAAAGATAGCATCAACTTCTGTGTATTGCAGAGAGGGACAATGAGGTTGAAGGACACAGACTACTTTAGTCTACCTTAAAAGTTACTATTGTAGAAAACAATACAAGTTTTATTACTACTTTAATCTGGCAATAATCAAATTTAAAATCTTCACTTCAAGATTGCCTGGAGCTAATTAAAGTTCAAACAAATTATGTGAAGTATGGAGGCTCATAATCATATTAAATTTCAAATAAGAAGAGTTTGTCCTGGGGTCTCTTCTAAGTTTTTTATAATCAGTACATTGTATTGAAGATAAGATAAAATTGATTTAGTGTATACATTAGTAACACAATTCTATAAGGACACAATTGTGGTAAATATCCTAAAAGTATAGTGTAGTTTCCATGATAGTGTTTCCTACTATAAATCCCAGATAGTAGGTATGAAAAATATTTACATTTGAAAACTTACAAATGGAATCTGTACTTCTTTTCAACTATAAAAGAATTCCAAACTTACATGTATATCTTAGCTTATACATAAAAGATATAAATTATACATATTTATGTATTGTTTTGAGATATACACACAAATTGTGCAATGCTAAAATCAAGATAAACATAGCTATAGCTATCTTCTCAAATATTTATCATTTTTTATGATGAAAAAATTCAAAACCCCTTTTTCTAGCTTTTTGAAACAGTACGTTATCATTATCTATAGTCACCCTGCTGTGCAATAGCGCACCAGAATATTTCAGTCCTATAAAACTATGACTTAGTACTCGCTTATCATCCTTTTTCTATCCCTTTGTTCTCTCCACTCTCCTCAGCCTATGGTAACTACTTTGTTCTATGATACCTACATCTCAAATTCTTGTGTCTTTTCCCCAGTTTTTACTTCTTTATTTAAAACTTGATTTTAATTTACAAATAATAATGATGTGTATTTATGGGTTACAAAGTAATGTGTTGATCTATCCACACATTGTAGAGTTAATTAATTAATTAATTGTAGAGTTATCGGTCATACCACCAACTTATCCTGTTATTTTTGGTGAGAATGTTAAAAGTGCTTTAGCAATTTGGAAATATATAATACATTATTAACTGTGGCCACCATGCTGCTCAATAGGTCATTAAAACTTTTTCTCTAGTCAAACTGAGCCTTTGTATCTTTTGATCAGTGTCTCACCTTTTCTCATACCACTGGCTCCCAGCCTCCAGTGACCACTTTTCTACTCCATATCTATGAAATTAACTTTTTTTTTTTAATTCTACATATGTGATGATGCAGTGGTGTATCATTTATGACAACATGGATGGAACTTCAGGATATTATGCTAAGTGAAATAAGCCAGACTCAATTTGCATTTATATCATCAGCTTTCCCCCTGTGCTATTGCTATCTTGTACACTAGTCAATTACAGCGAAGTTCTGAATTTTTTTTGCAGAAACTTCTTACACTATGCCATGCGTTTTCTTGCTACTGAATATATTCTTTTTCCCCCCCTCATTGTGTCTGTGAGGTACAGTGATCCCACAATCTGGCTTTTCTTTCCTACAAGATATTTTTATGTTTGTTCTTAAAGGTGTCTATTTCTTCTGAAAGGTTAACCTATTTTTTTTTTTCAATCTTCACTGTTTCTAATAGAAGTTGATGATTTAGGTCACTTGCTTGTGTCTAATCTTAGGACAGCATCTTAGTTCTCAAAAGTAGGGACGTTCATTCAAAGTCTGAGAGGAAAAGAAATCCATTTACCTGGAAGCCTCTTAAATGGAACTGTAAATACCCCAAGTGTTCAGGAGTTATTAACCCGATAGCTTCTCTCAATTTAGAGTCTAAATTGCTCACTGTTGATTGTGTCATGACCTCATCATCTCCCTCAATGTTTCTATCTGGTCCTTTTTTTCCAACAACAGTTTCTTATCTGCTGCTGCTCTCTCTCAGCTGTAATCTTTTCATTCTTCAAAGTTTCCATTCCCACCCACTTTCTCACTTGTCTCAGCAGACAGGACTAGCCCTTACCTGTTGGCATTCTCTACCAACCTTAGACTCTTCCCAGATCCCAGAGCCTCCTGTGCAAGTAAACTTGACCCAGGGACACTGTTAAGTGATCAAGTGGTCACACAACTATGTGGACTGACATGAATTTCTGCCAAGACTAAGAAAAGCATGTTGTATAATATCTCAACTTGATGTGAAAGGCAGTTAACTTTTGTGTTCATCCTGAAAGCTTCAAATGGAAAATTACACCCTGGGAAAACAACCCCTTACCATACATAGCAGCTTTAACTTTTGTTCATGAGCTCATCCTTTCTTAATCTGATCAGATCACATATATTAACTCTTCTAAGCACTGCGTTTATTCTTGATAAGTCTTTTAATCTGTTTTTGTCCCCACTTTTTACCGTTATATCATACAAATAAATGTAGACACACACACACACACACACACACACACACACACACACACACACACACACACCATGCTACTTTTCCAGTTGGCCAAAAGTCAGGCACTCTTCAAGTCTATTCACATTGCATCTCCATGGAGAAATATTGTCAGTAATAAATCTCTAAAAAAATGTCACCAGCTCCCTGTTTCATGATATTCTCCAACATACCACCTCTAGCGTGATGGTCCAATGTTCAGGACAATACAGGATGGTGCATGTGGATGTTTGCTATGAGTAGGGTCCAATTTTGGAACACATCCCCGGTGTCTATGGAATTTGCCTAAGATGAGTGTTAACTCCTCAGGTTAGAAGCCAGAAATCCACTTTCCAGTGCCTCCTACTCATGTGGTCTATACTTTGCTAGTCACTCTGACCACCTCAGGCTCTTGAAGAAGGGAACGAAGGAAGAATGCCAGGAAGGCATGGCTTTTATTTTTCTCCCAGAAACGCCTAGATTTCTGAGTAAGTAGAAGCAGAAGTTATGCCACACAGTGTCCTGCTTCAGTGGTACAAGTTGTAAAGTCTGTGTCCAGTGACTGAGGGGTGAGGTCCTTACAGAAGAAGTCTTGAGGTACAGATTGGGCTTTCTTGGCCAGTACATGGACCACCCTGACTATTCAATCTACCTGGATATTCTTTTATGCTTACCTTGGCTGAAGAGGATTATGTTGTTTGTGACCTAGAACTCTGTCTGATGTATAACCTCAAAGCCACAGACTCAAAATAACAAAATTAGTCATAATAATGTGTCAGTCCAGATATGGTAAATGCTGCTGGCTGCTTCTTTTCCTTATCAAATATCTTATCCTGATATTTTTCAGCATTATGTAATTCTTCTATTAGCACTTGTCTGCAGATGAATGTGTATTAAAAAGTTACTCATCTTGTTTTCAAAGTATGTGAGTGTGTGTGTGTGTGTGTGTGTGTGTGTGTCTGTGTGTGTGTGTGTGCCAGTACACATCTGTTATGTTAGGAAATAGTGATGTAAAGGATACATAGTTTTGCAACTATATTTTATAACAAAGGCTGGAAACATATTAGTATCAGTGGAGAATTTCAGAAGGTGGTTTAAAGTCGATCACAACAACTGAAATGTGTGTATAAATAAATTCATGTTTTTGCCAAAGAAGGGTTGACATAAATACATATACTGTTTCTCATCTTTATTCATCTAAAATGTATAAGTATTTATTGTAGGCTACTCTGTTCCTTAAAAAGTGACTTTCAAAACAATCTACATTTGGCTGTGTGTATATGTATCATGGATAGTGTTCAATTTATTATATTTTTTTCAGCATGTATTTCAGTTTTATTCAGACATCAATATATAGAAAGCAGTAAACAAACTAACCGGAGGCCTGGCTCGACAGTGAATTCATTCTGTAGGGGTGGCAAAGGTACTTCATCTTCCTGAATTCTCCCTGTTTTCTCAGGATGCTGCAGGTAGCATTTATCTGCAAACATATCAAGATAGCCATTTAATGAGCAGATGGAGAGTGCTTAGCATCAATATCTACAAATGCAGACAGGGAAACAGGATTCTGCAGAGAGTGTTGTTCACCTGTGATGCAGGTCCAGCCAGAGTATCAGTCCATCTTATGGGGGCTGTAGAGCTAATATGGCCTGTGGGGTTGTCTCCTAGTGGATCGGAATGTCTGGTCCTTTCTTCTCCTGCATATCAGCCATTGGCTGTTGGGTGCACTGAAAAAGGTCTTGTCCTGGGTCAGGTTCGTTTTTCTGCAACTGAAGTAATCCCTCTAGGAGCCCAGATTTCAATCTGCCATCTTCAAATAGAATTCCCAACAAATAAGATGAACACCCTTCTTTGAAGGGATCTGTGAGTACACCATAGTGTCCAAGATACTGTATAAATCAGTAATGATGATAATAGATTTATTCAGTTAATTTCCAGAAGAATCAATAAAATAACATTTTGAAAATAGCTTTCAATAGTTAAAATGCTGTGATCCTTTCCCCTTACATTTTGTTTGGTTAAATCTTAAAACAATAAAATCCTAAGCAGCGATTTTCACTTTAAAATACCTCTATAAAACAAGCAATACATCTATGAAACTAAAAAAAAAATTAAAGTATATTTTACTAATTTTAACAAAAAGACCATAGTATTTTTGTAGTACCATTCTTTCCCCATTTCTGAAGGTCGACATATAACAATGAGGCATAAGACACAGAAGGAAGCAAAGCTCAGCTGGTGATGTCCCCACGAAGGTGATGCAGGAATTGAGGGTAGAATCAGTGTCTGCACCTTGGCTCACTGGTATGTATTTCATTGCCTTGCACCAGAATGGTTACCTAAATTTACAGCGAAAATACACTTTGTCTTCTCCATGGATGAGGATGGAGTTTTTCATGGAAGGGTGAAAACTCCTACCAAAGAGAAGTGTGTGAGGAATCCTGGCTGGCTTGCTATATGACCTGTTCTATACCTTCTAAGTAAATGAGTGCCAACTGGGACTCCATGATTTTGTAAAGATTCATTGCTTAGTTGAACTCAGGGAGGACAGAGATTTACTGAATTTGTTATGACCTTTACCCCATTGTACCTCGAGTTTAATACTTACATCTATAATATAACTGGTAACTTTTAGATATAAGGTAGATGAAAGTAAAATTGCTATACATAACATCATCTAAATGATCCTTCTTACATTTAATGTATTTTTAAATGTCACTAGTCAATTTCAAATATTATATATATCAGCAAATGTCAACTTTCTATCCTGTTCCATAATTGTATACTGATTTCCAGAAAAATATCATATCATTTAACTTAAGAATCTCTTTCTCCCTCCCTTTCTCTTTCTCTTCTGTCTCTGGCACTGGGTATTCAAATCTTTTCATTTTGAAACTAGGTCTCCTTAAATTGTTCAGGATGGCTTCAAACTTGTGATTCTCCTGTCTCAGCTTCCAAAGCATTGGGTTTTATTTGTAGTAGAAAAAATGTCTTTCATTTGTTTTTATAAGATTAAAAAGTTCTAGCAGGGTGTGGTAGTGCAGGGCTATAATCCCAGTACCTGGGAGGCTAGACAGGAGATTTGAAAGTTCAGGGACAGTCTCAGCAAATTAACAAGACTCTTACTCTTAGCAACTTAGAGACCCTATTTAAAAAAAAAAAAAAAGAGTAGGGATGTGGATCAGAGGTAGAATACCACTGGCTTCAATCCCTAGTAGCATAAAAATAAGTAAATAAATAAAAATTTAAAGATATTAGAAATTTAAAATATTTATATTATTCTATTGGAATCTTACCTAACTTACCTAACTTTAAATGCATATTAAGAATTAACACCCCTAATATATCCTTGTAATTTGTGTCTTTGCATGCACTCCATTAGAGCCTGAAGCCACTGTCACTGTAGTTAAAAAGAAACATATAAAAAAAAAACTGGAATACTGATGAAACATGAGAGACTGGGCACAGGTCTACCATAACTTCTGCCCTTAGGGCTTGTTTTAATTATTTGTAAATTGTTAATAGAACATAAGAATGCATTATTTGTAGACTAGACATTTTGAGAAAAATCTTTCAAAACTGAAATCAAATAGGGATTAGCTATGTGGAAAAAAAGAAAATAAACACTCTTGCCTAAAGGATTGAACCAAGGCACTTCAGAGTTAAGACAAATCTATGAGTCTTTCAAGTACAGTGTCCATTTATTTAATCTACTAAATGACAGATTTTAAGTCTATGAATTTTGTCTGTGTCCCATTCTAACTATTCTTAATTCAGAATGAGTATTATTTTCTTTACTGTACAGAAGCTCTTAGTTCACTCTTATTCTGACTATTTTTTCTTTTGTTACCTATGCTTTTAGGATCGTTCCAAATAAACATTGCTTCACCAGAAACTTAAATTGTTTCTTCTAGTATTTTCATGTAAGTTTTGGGACTTACACTTAGGCTTTCAATCCATTTAGAGTTGACTTTTTGTTACTGTGAGAGAGGGGGCTAAGTTTTAATCATCTGCATGCTAATATATAGTTTTCTCAGCAGTATTTATCAGACTGTCCTTTCTTGATACATGTTTATTTGACAATCTTGTGAAGGACTGGTTGGCTTTCAATGCATGGGATTATTTCTAGGCACTCCAATTTGTTCATTGTTCTGTGTGTCTGGTTTTTATGCCAATACCATACTGTTTTGATTTCTATAGGTTAGTGGTCTATTTTGAAGCCAGATAGTATACCTCCAGTTTTGGTCTTACTGAAGGTTTCTTTTGTTACTCATGGTCTTTTTTGCTTCCATATGAATTGTAGCATTACTTTCTATAGTTCTGTAAAGAATGTCATTGGTATTTGGATGGGGATTGCAATGAGTCTATAAATCATTTTGGATAGTGTGGACACTTTAACCACATTAATTCTTCCAATCCATGGGCACTGAAGGTCTTTCCATTTTTAAAATGCCCTCTTCAATTTCTTTCATGTTTTGTATTTTTCATTGTATAAATCTTTAACTTCATTGTTTAAATTTATTCCTATGTAATTTTGTAGCCACTGTGAATGGTATTCCTTTTGTAATTTTTTTCTCAGCAACCTCATTATTGTTATATAAAAATACTAATTTTTATGTTCATTTTGTATCCTGAAACTTTAACAAACTTATAATTTCTAACAATCTTTTCATTCAGTCTTTAATTACACACACACATATATATGCATATATATATATACACACTTAATATGCTTCTTTGAGCTGTTTTACCAGTGCTAAGGAAGTCAGGGCACTGAAGAGATTCTGATTCATTCTTAATAAAATCTGTAACATTATTATTAGACTTGAATTCTTTCTGGTAATTTACTCTACTTATTATATTACATAACAGTTAAGTTGATTCGTTTCCCCACAGGATATCGGTTCCTTCCTCATATATTTTGCCACCAAAGCTGTCAGCCTTACTTATGTGTTGTTAAGAATAATCAAAGTGGACACCAAAGAGAAAGAGTTTTGTTAAATATTTTTTTAAAAAGTCTATTCTCTGTGTGTATGTGAGTGTGTTTGTGTGTGTGTGTGTGTGTGTGTGTGTGTGTGTGTGTGTAGTCATAGTTGAATCAAGGAATATGGGATATACTATTTCTGAACTATAACTCAAACATCAGTTTATTTCAATCAAGTCTCACAATTTTGATTGTAAATATTTCATTGTTAAAAATTAATAATCCCATACCCACACGCATATGTTCACAATAATACACACAATATATAAGCATACATAAAAGATTTAAAGTGAGAAGACACACATATAAATTTCCTCCAGCAAACCAAGCTAACAAAAATAGTGTTGCGCCATGTACTAGATAAAAATTTCATTTTAATTCTTACAGAATAGACACTACTTTTACAAGATTTTGGCTTATAGATGCTATAATTTATATGGAGTATTTCTTAAGCCCTGAAGAATTTTAAATGGGTATATAGTCAAATAATGGTGAAATATATTTATAAATAATTTTAGGAAAATAAGTATTAAGGTATAAGACCTACTAGAGATTTCTTTTCTATAACATTTGCAATTTTAATACATCAGTAATTTTCAACTGATTTTACAATATGTGCAAGAAGTAATGTCAGAGATTTGGGTCTTTAAAATCTTGTCAGTATTTATGTTATTGAATAACAACTGAGTTTTCTTGATATAATAGAATATTGACCTACCATTTGACAGTTGTGAGCCCTCCTAGAGCCATACTAACCCTCTATGGTTCTCCTTATTTACTTTTGTTTGTGTTTGTGTATAGTACTGGGGATTGAACCCAGGGAGAATTCTACCTCTGAGCTAGACCTCTAGCCCTTTTTATTTTTGTTTTTGAAACGGAGTCTTGCTAAGTTGCTGAGAATCTTGCTACTTTCTGAGGCTGTCTCAGCTTCCCAAGGATTAAGAATGTAGGAATGTAATACAATGAACAGCTTATTTATTTACTTTTAAAATAAAGGTTTTGGAGTATGGGATACCAAAGATATAACTAAGAATTCTTAGTCTGTAGGTACAGTAACTAATCTTATAACCAAGTTCACTGAAATTGAGTGCATCATATTTTAAGGTATTTGTTGAAACAGATTTTTGGAGAAGGAATTTTCATTAACTGTTAAAAATATTTTATTACTCCAAAAGTTACATCTCACATTTGTAGGAGAATATTATTATGATATGATACAATGGACTATTTCTTTCAGAATTGAATTCTAGAGATCAATTCCACCTTCTATGGAACTGTAAACTATCTTATAATGTGTAATGATGATTTTTTAATTAATTTATATTGCTATTCCATATAGCATCCTGTTTGTTTCTTCAGATTTTATATTGTGAAAGAAACTAATTTGGACAAATTAATAACTTCTCCATTATTAATTAATTGGAATCTTTCTAAGGAAGGCAATGGCAGATATTCACTAATTCATCAAATATACATTGAGCCACTATTATATATCAGACATTGTTCTAAACACAGTGGTAAATTAAATTACTCATCTTTATGGTATTAAAATTTCAGTGGGAGAGTCCAAAGTCAAGTGACCAGCGAACAGAACCAAAATATAAACAATATAGTCAGAGTGTAACATTAAAATTGAAAAAGTATAAATGAAAAAATGTAAAATTAAACATAGAAACAAAAGAAATACGAGATTTAGAGGACTGTTATATGGAGGAGATGTGGGTTTTCTCTTTAAATGGTGTTTAGAAAAGGCTTATGAAGATGTGTTTTATAAAAAACATGAATGAAGTGAGGGAGAGGGGGGTACTTCTGGGAAAAGAGATATCCAGAGAGAAGGAAGAAGTCAGAAAGCCCCACATGACATTATAACTAGCCTGTTAGAGAAAGAAAATAGATGGATATCATATGATGACAATGAAAGGGAGGTCTAGCTCTGTTGCTATGTCATATTGTGTTAGTAAAGGTTCAGTAACAACTTTCCAGAGACTGTGTGGTTTATAAATAGTTGAAACTTCTTTGTCATAGTTCTGGAGGCCTGAAGTGTAAGATCAGGAAGACATGTGGGTTGGTTCTGGTGAGATCCCTTCTTTAGGTTTAATTGGACATTTAATGTTGTTTCCTTTCATGTCAGAGAAAGATCTATCTAGCTCTCTGTCCTTTTCTCATAAAAGCACTATTCACATGTATGAGAGCTCCATTCCTATGATCTCATTACGCACTAAGGGCCCCACTTCGTAATACCATCACATTGGCATAAAGGTTTCAACCTACGAATCTTGGAGAGACATTTAATCTATAACACACACACATACACACACACACACACACACACACACATACACACACACACACACACACACACACACACACACACACACACACACACTACTATCTGGAATGAAAGAATACTGGTTCATACCTGGAGATCATGGAAGAAAGAATACAAATTTTAATGTTTAGAATATGAAATTCCTAACAAAACACTCATAATTTTGCAAACTCTAACTAATGGTACAGTATGTTAGTTAAATCATTCATACTTTATGTTTAAAGATCACAGCCTGGCTCAAAACTGCATTGTCATTATTTATTTATTAGTACTGGGGTTTGAACCCAGGAAGATTCTACCTCCAAGCAAAACCCCCAATCTTTTTAAATTCTTTTTTTATCTTGAAAGAGGGCCTCACTAAGTTTTTGAGGATCTCACTAAGTTAATAAATCTGGTCTTGAACCTGCAATCCTCCTGTTTCAGATTCCCAGGTATGGAAAAGACAAGCATATGCCACTGTGTTTGGCAAAAACCGCATTCATTGTCTTAATCAGAAAAATCCATGGTTTTACTGTAACTGTTGCTAATTATACCTAAAGTATATTTGTATTATAGAATTCTAGCCTTAAATTATGTGATTTTAAAACTTAAAATGATAATATCCAAAGTTTAGTTCTAGCTTTTAAACAAGCTTATAAACTTTATGTCTGATTTAAGTTTTTCTACTTCAGGAAGCATAGGGGAAACTGGGAATTCATACTATTTTATAGGCTAGTAATTCAGTTATCATCCAAGCAAGCAGAAAGTTAAGGTTAAGTAAGATAATGCACTGGAGAACACTTTGATTTATTTAAGAAAAAGATATTATGTAAATTATGTTTTTTTATTCTACATTTTGTTTATGCATATAACCATTCAATTATCTTTTAGAAATTAATGTTTTTTCTACAAGCAAAATTGTTTCTCATAGTAAGAAAATCTGAGATGTATATTTCATGTATATTATGTATGTGTATTTTCATGTATATTGTTTATTTGTAAACATATGTGCCAAATGGTATTTGAATATATGTGATTTTTTAAAGAAAACTTGAGATACATATATATATAGCAAATTAAAATGTGTTATTAATTTTCTAAGAGAATTTACAAAATGAAGTCATTCATTCTATAAGCTTATTAGTTTTACAATATACTGCAATTATTAAAATAATCTTTAAAAACTGCTTACAGCTTCCTTTGTTGCACAGAAAGTCTCCAGTTTAATGCAATCCCAAGTATTGATCTTCCTTTAATTTCCTGTGCCTTTGAGGTCTTCTTGAGAAAGTTTTTACCTGTGCCTATGTGTTGAAGTTTTAGACCTATGCCCTCTTCAAGTAGCTGCAAGGTCTCTGGTTTAATTTCTAGGTCTTTGATCCATTTTGAATTAATGCTTGTGCAGAGTGAGAAAGTGGGGTTTATTCTCATTTTTCTGCATATGGTTAACCAGCAAAGAAAATTTTCAAGAACCTCAACATAAAGTTGACAGAATGGAAAAAGATTTTTGCCAACTACTCCTCTGATAGAGGACTAATAACTAGAATATATAGAGAACTCTAGAAACTCACTGCTAAGAAAACAATTAACCCAATAAAAAATGGGCAACAACAAATGTGGGTGAGAATGTGAAGAAGTAGGTACTTTAATACATTGTTAGTAGGATTGAAAATTAGTGCAACCACTTTGGAAAACAGTATGGAGGATCCTCTGATGAATGGAAATAACCTACCATATGACCCAGTAATACTACTTCTGAGTATCTACCCAAAAGAATGGAAACCAAACTACCAGACAAATGCATGCGTATTTATGTTTATAGCTGCACAATTCACAATTGCCAAACTATGGAACCAGCCAAAATATCTATCAACAGATGAGTGGATTACAAAGCTATGGGATATGTACACAATGGAATTTTACTCAGCCTTAAAGAAGAACAAAATCATGTTATTTGCAGGGAAATTGGTGGAACTGGAAAATATTATGTTAAGTGAGATTAGTCAGTCTCAAAAAGTAAAAAAAAAACATATGCTCTCCCTAATATGTGGAAGCTAGGGAGAAAAAGGGATAAGAGGAACTCTTATGGCATTTGCAGGGAAATGGATGGAATTTGAGAACATTATGCTAAGTGAGATTAGCCAGTCATAAAAGATGAAAAGTTGGATGTTCTTCCTAATATGTGGAAGCTAGGAAGAAAATGGGACATAGCAGGGACTCCAGACAAAGAAGGAGAAACCTTAGATGAGCAAAGAAGGTGACATAACTGAAGGAGATGGAAGGAGGGAAGAGGGAAACACTCTAATGCACATGATGTCTATTCAAAAAGTTATCATAGTCCATTACTATGCTGAACATGAGAAGGAGGGAAGGGGGAAGGAATGGGGTGAAAATTGGGGAAGGGCTAAATGAGTGATGTGTGCATGTATGACTCTATCAACCTGCACCTCATCAAGATGCATGATAAAAAAACATTAAAATAATTAAAAATTCTGATAAAAACATGCTTACAGATATTTCAGAGATATATTGGATAAAGTACAGTATTCATGAATTACTCTGGCACCTTCACTATCCTCTTCTTTATAGAATGGCTTTACTCTCTCCTTGCAAAGAAACATCACAAAACACACCTCTAGAATGCAAATATGGTAAGATAAAGTGGTGTGTATACTCTCTTTCATGTAATTGGGCTAACATGATACACCCTGGCATCTGTCATTCTGCATAACTGTCAGAGATTACACCAGGTTCATCTACAAAGCTCAACTTGTTTCTCTAATTATCACTGAAAACTTAGCTCCTTGTAATTCCACTTAATATATCAAATTATAATTTAAGGATATTATTTTGAGATGTACTGTACTTTAAAACTCAACTACATTACCATAATATAGGCAGATGGACAAAAATATACTTATCCAAAATATACTTTTTTCACTTGTAATACCAAGATAATTTTTCATGTATTTGTTTGTAGATATCATAATGTGTTTACTGGTATTGGCTTCTGCTTCTGACGTTCATCTGAAAAATCACAGAATATGTTGGACTTTATTTATAAAACCATAATCTTCATATAATAGATTTTTGGGAAGGATATCATATCTAATGATGGCTAGCTGCTATCGCTTCTGCTTCTCCATCTTCAGCTCTTTGCATCTGGTTGTGAGGGACCAATTATCTTTCTCTTGTTGCCATGATGGCTTTCATGAAAGAATCATTTTGCGCACAGAGCCTGAGGTTTCTCTGGATCTGTTTATCCTGTAAAATTATACTACGTCTTTTATATCAACATTTTAAACCACCATCTAGCAGGATTTCATGGGCATAACTGTTCAATAACTTTGTGTTAAGTATTGTATATTTTTTTCAAAACACACTGTAGTAAATAATTAAGCTTGTTCTGGGGTTTTAGGAAAGTCTTTGTAGGTGGGGGCAAGAGTTGGTGCTAGGTGCTGAGGAGGCATTTTCCAGGAAAGGAGGCAGATGAGACTTTTTGGTCATTCTACAGAAGCAATGCACAGTGAGGGGTTATTCAACAAACACCTGGATCATTTCCTATATAAATTTGCATGACATTTTCTTTCTCTTTATCCAGGAGGCAAAATAGTATCTTCCCTTTTTAGAAGTGTCCAATATAATAAAGAGAGGTAGGAACCAAATACTTCTAACTTGTGGTTCTTCCCACATTCTAGTATTTCTGCTTGGAGCAGGTTAGTTCTTTCCTCAACAATACTATCGCTCTATATCCTCCACATGAATCCTCCTGTTCTCAGTTTGGTTGTCATTTCATATAATTAACCATCCATGTTCCCAATCTCCCCATATCTGGATTAGGACATGGGTGGTCCTCATATCTGTGCTCCCAAGGTATTCTGGACTTTCTGTTCAGTAGCACCAACCTTGCCACACATACTTATTTCCTATTTGCTTGCAATCCCTGAATATTATGAAGGAAGGAACTGTGTTAATCTTATTATTAAATGACCAAACACCTAACTCAAATTTGCTCTACAGTAGCATTTCTAAAACTCCTAGAAAACTTCCAGTGTCAACATTAATTACTCCTATTTCCATATAGTAAGTATAAAAATTATTTTGTAAATGGGTAAATGAATGCATATATGCATGAAATATGAAAGGGGACTACTTCCGGTTATTCCTATCAATTTCACTTGCAGTGTAACCCAGTCATTTGTCAGTAGTGATATTACTGAACTAGATGTGGTCTGGAGTACATAGTCTGTTTTAACACAAATAGTAGCTGGAGTTTCTAATAAAATGCAAATTTTGTAGATCACCACTTTCTTTTCCTATATTTGTGAACATCATGAAAACTAATAGTTCAACTATTTAAGTGAGATTAACCAATCACAAAGAGTAAAGAAACATATGTTCTCCCTAATATGAGGATGTTAGGGAGAAGATGGGACATAAGAGGGTCCCCAGATGAAAAAGTAGAGACCCTTGATAAACAAAGAAGTTGATTTAACTGAAGGGAATGGACGGGGGTGGGGAGCATCCTAAGGCACATGATGTACTTACACAATTATGTCAAGATCACTCATTGAACTGAACTTGAGAGGGAGGGAGGGCGAGGGAGCAGGGTGGGAATTGGGGAAAGGGTCAGATGAGAAATGTGTGCACATTTGTCTTTATCAATTTGTACCTAACAAAAATGTATATATACAAAGCACGAATTATTACAATAAAAAATAAAAGAAAAAAAACTATTTAAATGCAAATATCACAGTTTTCCTATCATTATTTGCAAGGCAGGCAGGCAAGTCTCTGTCTAAAACATGAAGACATACTCTAAATGGAAATACCAAATCTACCAACTAAAAAGAGCATATACACATATATATGCTCTTTCTACATATATACACCCTATCAGGGTAATTGAAAAAACAGAAAACACAAGGAATGGGGGGACATATGTAAACTAATTGGCAGTCATTTTTACTGTAATAAAATTATATGGGGCTCAGGACATAACACTCCAAAATGTGACTGTAAGGACACCAGAATATACCATCCCAAAATACTGGTTATTGTGAGCGGGCTACTTTGAGAAACTGTAGACACAGCCGGGCGTGGTGGCGCACACTTGTAATCCCAGCATTCGGGAGGCTGAGACCGGAGGATCCGGGTTCGTGGCCAGCCTCAGCTACCTAGTGAGGCATTCCGCAACTTAGTGAGACTCAGTTTCAAAATAAAGAATAAAAAATAGTGCGGGGAGTATAGCTCGGAGGTAGAATGCCCCTGAGTTCAATCCCCAGTACCGCAAAAAAAAAAAAAAAAAAAAAAAAAGAAACTGTAGACACAGGAATAGCTCTAAAATGTGGCCTTTTTGTAATGGAAATGTACACCTATAAAGGTAATATCCAACTGTACAGTTTCTTCCTCTCTGCACCAGGAAGAAAGAAGGAAGAAGGAGGAACCCCAGAAAAAATGAGTTTGCTTCTGCATAACAAGCCTTACCTTAGATTAAAGTGCTTTTATGGCCATCTCGTCTTAATAAAATCTTTCCCCACACCTTTCTTTTTTGTTTCCAAAAATGATGACGTTTAATTGTGAAGTGTTTTTTTGAGAAATATTTTTTGAGAAATATTCCATATATTTACTCATTTTTTCTGTTTTCTCTCATGTATACATGAAATACACAGGTTAATAAACTAGTTTGTTTTTCTTTGGCTAATCAATCTTTTGTTACAGAGACTGCAGTTAGGAGATATGCATACAGAGAGAAAACTCTTTCCTCTCATACTTGTCAGGATTCTCTAGAAAAGCAGGGCCACAATGGTTCTCTTCCTGTGGACGGGCTAGAGGAACCAGTAGCTGCTCAGTCCCAGAAGCTGGAGCCTCAGAACAAGAGGGACCAATGAAGCAGTCCCAGTGTGAGACTGGATGCCTTGGAAACTCCTTGGAGAATTGCTGGTGAGAGTTAGATAGATGTACCCTACAAAGAAGAAATTACGCTTGCATCTTCAAGACTTCCTTCTTTCTCCGCCTTCTTTTCCATCCAGGCCTGCAGCCTATTGGACAGTGGTACCTGGATGCAAGGTAGGTCTCCTCCTTCAGTTCGCTGTTCCAGACACCAACCATCTCTAAAAATACCCTCATCAATACACCCAGAAATCTCTTAATCCTAGGCACCTCTTAATCTAATCAAGTCGACAATCCAGATAGCATCACATCTTCGCTACAAATATTTTTTTGCGGTACTGGGGATTGAACTCAGGGGCATTCTACCTCCGAGCTATACCCCCAGCCCTATATTTTATTCTTTATTTTGAAACCGAGTCTCACTAAGTTGCAGAGTGCCTCACCAGGTAGCTGAGGCTGGCCGCGAACCCGGATCCTCCGGTCTCAGCCTCCCAAATGCTGGGATTATAAGCGTGCGCCACCATGCCCGGCCTTCGCTACAAATATTAGTGTGAAACTTTGATATGCCTGCCCCATATTTTTAGGCTGGACAAGTCAAAGATTCTGGGGGCCTCTCAGAGTTATTATGCTGACCTTACGTGCTACATAAGGTGAGTACTGGGAAATGGTTAGTCATTAGAGATATGTGAAGATATTAATTAGGCACGTGAATGACTAAAGGTGATGTTGTAGTTTGAATCTGTAATGTTCCACAAAGGCTCATGTGTTGAAGACTTGATCCCCAGCTGGTGGCACTATATGAAGGTAGTAGAAACTTTAGAATATGAGGCATATTTGGAGACAATAGATTACTATACTTTCGCTAAAGGGTTTATTTTGTACCTGTCCCTTCCTCTGCTTTCTGGCTGCCAAGAGGTGAACCCCTTTGCCTGGCCACACCCTCTCCAACATGATGGATGTCCTGCCTCACCACAGGTCTAGAAATAATGGAGACAAGTGGCCATGAATGAAAACCTCTGAAACTCTGAGCCAAAATAAAGCTTTTTCTCTTTAAGTTGACTTTCTGAGGCATTTTATCACAGGGATAGAGAGCTGACTAACAAGTAGTAGAGTTTCATTGGTGAAGTTATACTCCTGCAGATTTTAGGTTAGGTGCTAAGGTAAGCATATTGTTTTGGAAAAAGAGTATTTCATATTCCAAATGTTTTATTTTAGTGGAAAAAAAACATTTAAGTTCAATTCTTGAGATAATTGGATTCTCTGGGAAGCAGAAGCTAAGAAGTCAGTGATGAAAAAGATTGAGAGGGATTGCTCTCTGTTGAGAAAAAGATGTAACAAGGAAAGGGAGCCATAAGACCAAGATGCAGACAGACCTAATCAATTCTACTATCCCACGGTAAGTTTATAAAGCAAACACTCCTCAGTGGACAATTCCCACATTGGGTGAAAACCACTAGACACTTAAAACTACTACCTTACTTAGATATTGTCTCAGAACTGTCCCCCAGAGGAGTAGGACCTGGAAGGCTGAAGGAGATCCTAGACATTTCTGCATTCTTTGTAGCTGGAGAGCAAGAACATATTTTGGTGTGAGATCCTCCGGCTTCATATCTACGTTTGCCACAGTTCATACTTTAAAATTTTTCTTCCTGATTTGTGTTTCTCTAGTTACAAATTATTATTCTAATACAATGACAGAAAGCAATATATGTATAAGAAAGTTTGATAAATAGTAATATTGAAATTTTAAAACAAAGACATCAAGAAATGTCATAATATAGTCTACTTATAAAATATTGCCTGGAAATTTTGTCAGTTTGACAAATATAGAAAGCAATAAATTATTCAATGATCTTGATTCCAGATGGTAAATTTTTAGAATTTAATATATTCAATATATCTAGATAATTAAATTTTATGACATTCACCAATTACAAATTGTATTTATTTAATTTTTATGCTCAATATAACATTCTGGCAGCATTTGATCAATCACATTTTTACACTTCAAATACA
This sequence comes from Graphiurus murinus, assembly GCA_004027655.1. Classification (NCBI taxonomy): domain Eukaryota; kingdom Metazoa; phylum Chordata; class Mammalia; order Rodentia; family Gliridae; genus Graphiurus; species Graphiurus murinus. The sequence continues at coordinate 73,446 of PVLC010001447.1, forward strand.
ACAGCAATATATATCTTAATAATTAATTAAAATGTGTCTTTTTAATTTTCTAGCTAGATGACATGAAATATGTGTTGGGAAAAAGCACAAGTGAATGAATAGCTGTGGTAGCGAGATTTTTTGAGAAAAATATTCAAAACTAAATGATATTTGGATTATATATGTATTCAATATCACTGAGCCATTAAACATTTAAAAAATGACTCTTTTTTTTATTCCACTAGCTAAAGTGTTTTGTGGTTTGGGATATTCCTAAAGCAATACTAAATGCATTAGACATGTAGGCAATGAAAAACACAGAAACTTTAATTTCTGTTTATAAAAAATCCTCTATGTCCCAGAGTTTAAATGTTCTTGGAATTTTCTTTTTTTTAAATAAGTATTTTAATTTTTGCTACTTTTAAGTTAGAATTGGTAAGGTAATAGCCATAAAGAAATATTATTTTTCTTAAAATCTAATTAGCTTTTCAAAGATCAGTATTTTTGAAAATATCTAAATTACTAGTAATTCTTTCTAGTCATGTTTTGACTGGATGTCTTGAAAGCATGTTGTTATCCTTATTTCAATTTGATATATTTTCTGCTGGACATTACAATTCAGCACATAGCATGTACTTTCTTATTTAATCATTCCAGTGGGATGATATGATATAAATATTATTTTTCCTTTTACCAGTGGAAAGATTATGGCACAGAGAAGGTAGGTAATTTGTACCAATTTAGTTAAGTGATAGAATTGTGAAATAAAATTTATTTAATGTGCAGTCTAAGCTCTCTCAGCAACATTATGTTTGCAAAAATATAAATTTGTTTTTCATGTATTCAGTTAAATATACATGAAATCACATTTGCCAACTCAAAATGAAGGAAGAAACGAGCAGCATCCCTGATGTTTGAAAAGGAGTAATTAAATCACCAGCAAGTATAGAAGTAATACAATCTCTTGACATCTAGAAATAGGAGAAAATAATAACATCATAAGCTCTTGTGAGGATTCAAAGAGAGTAGCTGAGTTAAAATAAGGGAAAATGTTTATCTATATTCCTAATGTAGAATTGTCATTTGAAATGTTCGTTTCTTTTTTTTTCATTTTTTTATATTAATTGATGCATGGTATTCATACATCTTTGTTAGGTACAAACTCATAAAGGCATATATGCACACATTTCTCATTTAACCCCTTCCTCAATTCCCACCCCACTTCCCCGCCCTCCCTCCTTTTCAAGTTCAATTTAGTGACTGACTTTGATATATTTATGAAAGTACATCATGTAAATATTCGTTTCTTACTGTCAATGCCTTCTCAATATAGATAAAGCCACAAAAGACATACTTAAAATATTAACTTAGCTTTTGACCAAAATAAACATTTATAGTGTGGTAAATATTTCTCTACTATGCTAAAGGCAAAAATTAAGAAATAATTTTCAACCTCAAAATTATACTGGAGGGTATACAACATTTGCGGAGTAGGTCAAACTCCTGTAGAGGTGATTTAATAATCATATTAAATATATAATCTTAGATCTTAACCCAAAATCAGATTGCAGACTCTGAAATCTATTATAGCATTTAGAATTAGTACAACATAAAATATTTCTGGATATCAGGAAAGAAAATCAAAACTGTAAGTACTTACAAATAAAATCATTGTCTATTTATAATTGTGATCTTCAATTAAAAAATTAATGACATTTTGTAGACAGTTTAGTGTTGAGTTCAGACTATTGAGATGGATCAACTTGGATTTGACTAACATTTCTCTCTACTACTGGTCATTGGAATATAATTATTCCCCTTTCTTTTGCCATCAAAATGGGAATCATAATTTATAGGTTTTTAGTAAGGTTCATGTAAATGAAAGCAAATAACCTTACATGGTATATGCCTTAAAATAGGTACTATTATAGGTACAGTGTAGTAGCAAGAAATGTTTGACATGTATAAATAAAATTTAGAAAACTTTCTATAGGCTGTAATAAACTTGAATAGAGTTGCATACCATTTTAGTGATGAGACTTTCCATCCAGTTAATCTAAAAATCAATTGAAAAAAATCTCTATAACCCTACTTTACAAACTTACAAAATTGATTATAATTTATCTGAATGTAGACTCGAGTATGTCCAATTATTTTTTGAAGGATAGCAATAAAGGTGAATACTTGTTTCAGCATAATGCAAGACCTTGTAGTAAGTGTAGCCTTGATTGAGATAGAGATAAATGCATAAGTACACAAAATATGGAGTCAAAGCAAAGTAATTAGCACAGTTAAGATTATGGTATTTCAAGTCAGGAGGGAAGAGATGGAGCTAGGATAAGCAACAGTCTATTTGTATACAAATGAAGAAAAATTTCTATTTTACAATTATGCAAAAATTCATTTCTATACAAGTTAAGAAATAATTGATAACAATGGTATACACTCAGACATATCAGATACTTTATATATGTGTGTGCATATATACTCCACATATATACATATATAATGCACATATATATCTTAAAAATATCCATGTATCCATGTGCAGCTATATATGTATGTTTATATATTTCTTAAATTCCGTATATATGTATATCTCCTCCATATATATACATATATACATATACACACAAACACATATACTATACATATACTCACATATGTTAAAAACATATCTATGTATAGTTATATATTGGGGTTATAAGAAGAAATATATAAGATATATATATATATATGTATATGTATATATATATACATTTGGGTTATAAGAAGCTTTTCTAAACTTTACAGAACCTGGAGCACATTTTGGGAAAATATAGAAAGATGTGGGTACATAGAAGTTAAATTTTACACAATAATAGAAACTAAAGAATGGAAGGTTAACAGAAGTATAATAACTGACAGCATTTTGGAAAAGTCAGCTATTAATTATGACTTTATATGAACATTGAAAAATAAATAAGTGGTAAGAAATCCAGTGGGAAAGATGTCAAAGTATAAAATCATTACCAAAAACTGAGTTTAAACATTCAATGTACAACCTCACAAGAAACAAAAATGAATGAAAATCAAAGTGATGAAAGGATATCATTTTTTTAAACCAACAGAGCTGGGCGTGGTGGTGCACGCTTGTAATCCCAGCATTCAGGAGGCTGAGACCAGAGGATCCGGGTTCGCGGCCAGCCTCAGCTACCTAGTGAGGCACGCCACAACTTAGTGAGACCCAATTTCAAAATAAAGAATAAAAAATAGGGCTGGGGTATAGCTCAGAGGTAGAATGCCCCTGAGTTCAACCCCCAGTACCACAAAAATAAATAAATAAATAAATAAATAAATAAATAAATAAATAAATAAATAGCCCTACAGGACTAGTGAAAGTTAAGTAGACTAAAAATGTCCAGAGTCATTAGGCAGTGTGGAGCTGGAATGAGTATTGGCAAAATGAGATTGATATAGTCCATTTTAGAGAGTAATGGGATCAAATACATAAAAGTTGAAGTGGTGTTTACAGTTTTACTCAGAAATTACACTTGTAGAAGTCTACCAAACCCAAATGCAGTGGAATAATGGAGGAGTTTAGGGGAAAGTGGAGAAGAGGGAGCATTACAGAAGGAAATACTTTCATTGACACCACATACACAACCAACATTTTCAATGTCATTCATTATATCACAAATGGGAAGGGGAAGGAGCTGGGGAGAAGCTCACCAAGTGCTATGTGCTGATATGTTCCTATCATTCTGAACTTCATTATGATGTCAGACTACAATATCCTAATAAAAGTGTACTTAAAGAGTAACACAAGTGTACTTATTGCAGTGTTGTCCTTATACAAAAATAGCAATTATCTAATTGCATATTGAAAGGATAATTTCAGTGCAATCTTTAATGTATGAATGACAGAATTATATGCACAGCACAGACATTTTGAGTACAAATTTACTCATTGTCATAACCCAAATCTAGAAACTATATAAATATCTATCATTTGAAAAATTATTTTATAGAATTAAATATAATATGACATAGAAAATTTTAAAATTTGTTGTTTTGTAAAAATAAACTGCATAATGATATTAGTGGGATTACTCTTTTTTGTTATTCAATGTATACTGAGACACACACACACACACACACACACACACACACACACACACACACATCCTAAATGGAATTCCACCTATAGAATAGAATATAGGATAGGCTAGAAGCAAAAAGCTTCATTTTTTTTTATTTTATATTTTTGATATTGCTCAAATATCTGCAGACATAATCTTTCACAAGTCAGTGATTTAAATAATCTGTCCTCTTAACTCTTGTTTCAAGGTCTTATTTTCATGAACAGTGTTAAGTTCATAAAAAAAAAAAAAAAAAAACTGAAAGGAGGGTAAGGAGATTTCTCACATAGTCATGTCCCCACTCAGGCACAGCCTCCTCTATTATCAACTGATTCCTCCAGAATGGTACATCTGCTCTAGTCCATCAGTCATCACCCCCAAGTCCACAGTTTGGCTTAGAGTTCACTCTTGGTGATATGCATTCTGTGTTTGGTCAAATGTGTAATGGTATATACTAACATGTATCCTATAAAGTAGCATAGAGTACTATATAATATTATATGGAGTATTTTCAATGATCTAAAATATCCTGTGTTGTGCCTATTTATTCCTCCCTACCCCCAGTTCCTGGCCATCACTGATCTTTTTACTGTCTCTATGATTTTGCCTTTGTCAGAATGTCACATAGTTGGAATTATATGATTTGTAGCCTTTCAAATTGGCTTCTTTCAATTAGAGTATTTAAGTTTCCTTCATGGTTTTTGTGGCTTTATGACTCATCTCTTTTCAGCATTTTTTTTTTTTTTTTTTTTTTTTGCAGTACTGGGGATTGAACTCGGGGGCATTCTACCTCCGAGCTACACCCCCAGCCCTATTTTTTATTCTTTATTTTGAAACCGGGTCTCACTAAGTTGTGGAGTGCCTCACTAGGTAGCTGAGGCTGGCCGCGAACCCAGATCCTCCGGTCTCAGCCTCCCAAATGCTGGGATTACAAGCGTGTGCCACCACGCCCGGCTTCTTTTCAGCATTAATACTTCATTTTATGCATGTGTCACTATTTGTCTGTTCAACTACTGAAAGCCATCTTCTTTGCTTCAAAGTTTTGGCAAGTATAAATAAAGCTGCTATAAGTATCCATGTAGGTTTTTGTGCATACATACATTTTTAACTCCTTTGAAAAAAAACTCAAAGAGATGTTGAACTTTTGGGTTGATAGTTCTCAAATAAGATCCCCTAAAACATTAGTGCTTAACGAATTGGACAAAATTGTCCTTTAAGTAAAATAGAATTTTGGTGTTTCTAAGTTCATAGGAAAATAAAAATTCACGATTTAGTTTTATCCAATTCTTTGTTCATTTTAAACTATGATAGCAAATTAGTGTAGGAAGTAAATAATATAGAACTTATGGGGCAGTTGTTCTGGGTTCAAATATTGTCTTGTAAAATTTGTTAAGAAGTTATATAACACCACTAGTCTATGACTATACTCATAGAAAACACTTAGTAAAAGAGGATAAGTATTTTATGTTTTATCTTCAAGCAAGGCACAAAGCAACAAAGTAGATGCAATGCATATTGCACTAAATTCCTATTCTCTTTTCCAGAATTAGAGTTCTCATTTGGAAGAGGGCTGCCTATGTACTCATAGCTCCATTTCTTCTAGCATTCTGCAGCTGGGTGACAGATTCTTGCCAAAATGATGTATAAAAGTTTTCTGCTTCACTTATTACCTGGGTCTTGGAAAAACGGCTTCCGTTAGTCTGTCTTGCTTCTTTTGCAGACTGAATGCAGAGGATTCTAAGATATATTTCCTCAAAACTTTTGACTCCACCAATGGTTTCCAAAGTGTGTTGCTCATTCCTATCACTAGAGGATCCCTAAATCACATCTCATAGAGATTAAATCAGAAAGGGGGGGATGTTAAATGTTAATATGCAGCAAAGTTCACAAACCACTCATAAACAATAGAACATGTTAAGTGATTTATCTGTTTTCTCAGTTCTTTTAAGGATTCAAATAAATATCACCATGTTAGATACCTATAAAAGAAGTTAATTTATTTCATACAATATATACCTTAGAAAAATAGAATTATTTCTTTAGAAAAATTTTCTTTGCCATTGAGAATGGTTGAGGAATATCAAACCACAGGTAGAAATGATATGGGCACTTGGATCATCATGTAGATGAAAGAAACACATATCCAACCAGATCTATGGAAGGTACTTAAATAAAAGAGAAATAATAATCTACTTTGAGCCAGGCATGGTGTTGCACACTTATGATCTCAGTATTTGGGAGGCTAAAACAGGAAGATTGCAAGTTCAGCCTCAGCAAATTATTGAGACCCTGTTTCAAAATAAAAAAAAAAAATGGAGCTGGGATGTAGCTCAAAGGTAAAATGCCCTTGGGTTCAATCATTAGTCACACATACACACACATTATTTTTATAGCAACTAGCACTATTTAAATTAATATAAATTTTATATCCTTTAACCACAATACCATAAAACTGCTTACAAAATAAAAAGCAACAAATAAACATTTATAATAAGACAGTCATTGAGATAGGAATTGGTAAAAAATATAAATAAGACACGTTTATGCCCTAAATTGAATTTGAAAGTGTTTAGACAAGGGAGAGCTTAAGTATAAGCATTAAAATGATTGTAAAATATATTATTATTTCTGATAGATATTTTAAACTACATTATAAATACAAGTAAGTGAAAATCTATTATCATAAATAGCAATAATATATTGTAGTGAAATTGAAATAAGTATACACACAGCTTATACAATAAGATTAAAGAAATAGCCAATAGGGAGATACTACCTATGTCTCATTAAACTTCAAGGTGAACTGCTATTAGAATACAGATTCTTTCTTATAAACTTTGATGGCATTACTGAAATACTTAATCATTATGTGTGCTCAGGTATACGCATAGTGGGTATAAAGAGGATAATGCATGCATTTACCTGTTCATTAAAGCATTTTAAAACCTTGTCTTTTTCATTGTTTTAAACAGAATAATTTCCTTTTTGTACTACATTATTCTGTTTGTTTTTATTGAAGGACATTACAAGATCATTGCATAAAACCAATGCATTAATATCAGGAATAATTTTATTATATGTCACGGGAAACTTTTTCATGCAAATGTGTGGAGAATATTATTTTATTTCTTAGTAGGTAATGTCCTACCTATTTTGAGTAACTTATTCATTTTTATGCTATGAAACCTTTGAAGCTTCCAGATGGTTACCTTTCTCTTTTTTGCCTTTTGTCTGTAGGAAGCCTGACACTAAATTTATGTCCAATTTCTAACAGCAGCACAACAATTTTATGTATTTATAGTTATTTTGCTTGGCATACTTTTTTCAATATACTACTCAATTTTATTACATATTTGCTATAAGATGATTCAAATATTTTGGAAAAATGGAATAAAATATAAGTATATAAAATTAGTCTCACTCACTGTTCTGCCTTATGTTTACCTTTTTATTGTATTTATTTAATTACCTTCTCAATCCTTGTCAAAAATCTTTTGAGACCCTATTTTGTTCTACTGTATTAGTCACTGGGGATACAATTGAAGTGAACACCTGAAACTTTCTCTGCAAAATGGTAGAATCTGGAATCCAGGGGGAGAGATGCTGTTGAATAAATCATCATACAAATACATATATAATCATGAATGCTAATGAGATACAAGTGAAATTTGTGACTTTGTGAATACCTCTGCTTGTGGGATTCATCAAGAAGCCTCCCTGTGAAAAAGCTAGACACTGTCATGTTTTAAGAATGCTTTTGCATCCCCTTTTATTCCTGAGGCTGTATGCACAGACATCTTATTTAGAATGGAGACAGGATTTGGGATAAAGAAGACAGCTCTGTCCTGGAGTTACCATTTACAGAGAAGAAGGAGAAGGGAAGTTAAACCCGAAGAGAGGAGAATATTTACCAAAGAAAAAAGAGCAATGAGCTACAAGCACAACTGCAAAGGCCATAGGCCTTAAGTTCCATCTCTAAAACTTTAAGGATACTAGACTGGGACATTGTATGTTTAATTGTGATTTTATAGAACAGCAAGGTCTTAATTAATGATGTTTTTTCTTGAGGATGGGAAATGTATTTTCAAATGGTTAGGATTTTTACAGATATTAACATTCTTATCTGGGCATGGTAGTACAAAACTATAATCCCAGTACTTGTGAGGCTAAGACGGGAGGATCCCAGGTTCATAGACAGCCTCAACAATTTTACCAGGCCTTCTGCAACTTAGTGAAACCCTATTTTGAAACATAACAAAACAAAACAAATAGGACTGGAGGTGTAGTTCATGGGTAGAATGCCTCTGGGTTTAATCCTCAATACCATAAAAATACATACATACATATATAAAATATTCCTGACCTCTACACACAATCATTCATACCAGAAACTTCCTTTGAAATGAATTTCAAAATGCTCATGGTAGTGATTATAATTATTAAAAAGGCTAACCTATATAGGGCAACCATAAATCAAGGTACCTGGGACTGTCCCAAGCAAATTAATAGTATGGGTGCTTGTACTTTTGAAGTACTTATAATGTTCTAATTTTTGTTATGGTGCACTGTAATCATACATCTTTGTTAGGTGCAAACTGGTAAAAGAAGACATGAACTATTTTTTATTCTTTATTTTGAAACAGGTTCTTACTAAGTTGTGGAGGGCCTCACTAAGTAGCTGAGGCTGGCTGCCAGCCTGCCATCCTCCTGTCTCAGCCTCCCTAGTACTGGGATTACAAACTGTGCCACCGTGTGGCTTGCTATGCCCTCTTAATCTCCTTTACTCCACATACTTTTATAGTCACTTTCATTTCTCTGTTGTAATGGGGAAATTTATCAATTATGTATCTTTATATAATATTTAATAGCAATGATCTATTGTAGACTTCTTAACAAGATTCTCAACTGAGCACCATATTTATACATTTAGCTGCCCAAAGGATAGTTTTAACATGTGTTATAAAAGTCACATTTAATAATTTAAAAAGTAACTTTTCAGTTTTACTCAATCTTATATTATAGTGGTCTTCTATCCCTATGATAGCCCAAATTGCCATCGCCTATCTTTGAATCATCTTTGATTCCTCCCTTACCCTCATCCGTTGCAGACAATCCATAGCAAATGCTCCTATGCCACTTTCACTTCCACTACATTACCCATGTTTGGGCTCTAAAATATTCTTGTCTGAACTATTGCCAAATCTTGTAACTGGTATTAATAATTAAAATTTATCTCTTCTTTTTCTTCTTAGACATCATTCCAAATGACCTGATAAAAAGGTAAATGCACACCTGTAATCTCAGCACTTGGGAGGCTGAGACAGGAGGATTGCAGATTCCAGGACAGCCTCAAAAATTTACAGTGAGACTCTCAGCAACCTAATAAGACCCTATTTCAAGTTAAAAAAGGAAAATGTGGCTGAGGGTGTAGCTTGGAGGTAGAATGCTCCTAGACTTGATCCCCAGTACAACCACAACCACAATAAAGTAAATACAATCATGTAAAATCTCTAAAACTTTTTGGGATTTTGCTGCACTTAAAATACAAACTCTTGAGCCAGGCATGATGGCGCAGTCTTGTAATCCCAGCATTTGGGAGGCTGAGACTGGAGGATCTGGGTTTGCAGCCAGCCTCAGCTACCTAGTGAGGCACTCCGCAACTTAGTGAGACCCGGTTTCAAAATAAAGAATAAAAAATAGCGCTGGGGGTATAGCTCGGAGGTAGAATGCCTCTGGGTTCAATCCCCAGTACCAAAAAAAAAAAAAATACAAACTCTTCATGATGCCCTAAAAGGGCATATATGATCCAGGCTACGGATAATAGGTTTTTCTATTGAAGGCTATCTATCATTGGATCATCTATTCAAAGCTATTTTCTTAACATGTGGTTACATTTAAAAAAATATTTCTTGTAATATGCTTTCTTATACCTTCACATAATTAATCCTTACAGAATTTCTTCTGTTAAAATTATTCTCATCATTAGCTTTCAAATGTTGACCATTCTTCTTCCAACCTTAGAAAATCTACCTCAGATTTTTATACTTTTCTTTAATAATTTAATTATTTTATGTTTTTAATTTCTCACAATGTTTTTTAGTATTATACTGGAATATAAAATATGTAAGGACAAAGATATCTGACCCATTAACATGTATATCTCTTGAATTAGATTATTGCACACAAAATGTAGGCAATTAATTTATGTTTTCTGAACAAAATAAAATTATTACCAAAACAGAATTCTTGAGTTTCTTCTTGATAGCTATAAACCATGAATACCAAAATAGAGTCCTCATTTATATGTAAATTTTATTATTATACTTAGAAAAGTTATGTAACCTGGAATTTGCCAAAGACCCCCAAAATAATGTGCTGAAAGTGACTTACAGACCCAGTTAATAAAAAAAAGTTATTTAGATTTTATTCTATATTAGCATATAACAGATTAAATAATATACTAAGATTTCAGTTTTAATTGTAAAGATATGCTTCTCAAAGGCATTGGCAAAAGCCTGTAAACAATAGGGCTGGATCTTTTCAGATAGAGCTGTTCTGGGATCCTCTTCTGAATTGTTTGTCATTGTTTCAGTCTGAGATGTCTATGCTGGGATGCCCATTACCCATTCTTCCTTCAAAGAGCTCATTAGTAACTTTAGCAAGTGATTCATCATATATATATATATATATATATATATATATATATATATATATGTGTGTGTGTGTGTGTGTGTATATATATGTATGAATATATATATGTATATATATGTATGAATATATATATATATATATATATATGCTGAGCTTATAAGAATTGTTTTTTATGCATGAATTTTGTTTTTAGCATTTTTCCTAAAACTAGCTATCTATTCTCTTTTGTAATGAAAGTGGCTGTATGGTAGAGAAGCTCATGTTTTCTCTAACATAAGCAGTGCATATGTTTCCAATGTAATCTGCAGCCTCTGTTGCTGGGTGATAGGAGAGGTATTTTTAATCTCTCTAATGAAATGACCGTGCTCTGCTTGATCTCAACCTGAAAATGCATGCCCCATTGTGCAGCAGCAAAAGCACAATGATACATCTTCCACAACGCTGCTAAATTTCATCTAAGAAGAGAACTTCAAAAAAATATGTTCAACTGCTACATAGAAAATAGTGTGCTTTTGTCATAGTATTAACTTAGAAAAAAAGCCTTCTAGGTGAATAATACTCATATTACTATATCAATTTACAAACTTAAAATGCTTGACTCAATTTTTTTACTGGTACTTTCATCTTGAATATCTGTAGTTTTAGACATAAACAATATTAACTATTATAAACAAATGATTAATTATTATATGCTTGAAAACATAATTGAAGAGATGTATAAATCAAGAGATCACCAAAACTCTGCATAACCATTCAAAGAAAAATGTCGAAAAGGAGAAGGAATTAGTTGTTTGGCTCAATAGTAATAAACACAGGTATTAAAGCTCACGTGGAAAAATGTTCAAAATATACAAGACCGCCTTTATCATATCAACTATATAGGAAAGAATGTAAACAAGAGAAAATCTCAGAATTTATTCTAGGCATTAAATATACTGTAGCAAATTTTCTAATTTATCTCCAAATAGAACTAAAATTAATTAAGCAAATTGATTAATATCTGGTGACCACTTTCTGGGAAAACAGCAGGAACATAGGCTACCAAGAACAGAGAAAATTAAAAATTGGTAGATTACTAGCTATGAATCTAAAAAAAAGGAGTGGAATAATCTAGCTCACCTACTCTAAATTTTATTATGTCAGAGTCACCTGAAGGAATTGCTACACTTCAGACTTCTGGGCTTCCTCCTAGAGTTTCTGACTTAGTAGATCTGGGATGAGGCACATACGTATGCTTCTCTAAAAACTTCCAAGCGGTGTTGCAATAGTGGGAATAACCCTGTGAAAATACCTGTGAGTCTAGTTAAAGAGAGAAGTTCAACTCAGCCTGAACTTATATTAGCACAGCCCCAGAATCAGAGGCATTATAGGAGACAGTGAAGGAGTAACAAAAGCCAGAAGATAAGAAACAGCTAAAGAAATGGAATTAAATATGTGGTAAGGCAAACATTTCCAAGATATGCATTGCCTAGTAAACCTGGTGCTATGGTTTGAATGTGTCCCATCTAAATTTCATGTCCTGCCAATGTAATGATATTGTATGAGTCCATTTTTCATTACTATAATGAAATATCTGAATCTGGGTAACTTATAAAGGGAACAATTCTATTTAATTAACAAACTTGTAGGCCAAAAGTCTAAACAAAATGATGATGGCAAGGTCATCTCAGCATGATGAATGGCATCACCATGATGAGAGAGATGATATGGTGAAACAGGAAGCTGGAGAGAGGGTCTAGACCAGTTTTGTTTATAACAAGTAACAGGCCTGAGAACTATCTGGGGTCTGACAAGATCTATTAAATCTTTTCTAAAGGAATTACCCCAATGACCTCCCACTAGGCTGCTCCATCTGGTAAGGGTTCCACCATCTCAACACTAAGGACCAAGCTTACAGCACATGAACTCTTTGGGATAAACCACTTCCAAACTGTAGCAGATAGTATTAAGAGGGCAGGGACATAAGAGATGATATGATCCTGGGAGCTGTTTCCTCATGAATACGGTTATTTTTATAAAATGGAGGGAGTTCTTCTTCTTTTCCTTTCCACCTTCTGTAGTGTGAGGACAGAAGACACCATCTTGGAAACAGACATCAGACCCCCAGCAGAGAGTAGCCTGCTGGCATCTAGATCTTGGACTTCCCAGCCTCTAGAATCTAGAACTATTAGAAATAAGCATATTATATTTTAAACTACTCATTCTATGGTATAATTTATATTGTATGAATAGACTATAATACCTGGAGTTCAAAATTCTTACATAGCCTCTGCTCAGTTTAGAAATTAAGGCAGATGATTAGCTATATAGAACCATAAGCTTATCACAAATATTTCTTATCAGAAATCAGACTATTGGAATGCCAGGACTTAAATACATTTACTCTTTAATTTAATTTCTAGATAAGACCTCATGAAATTTGCAGGTAGGTCACATAGGTATCTATTATACCTTTGTAATTTCAGAGGTTATATGGTCAGAATATTTGTGGCCCCTCAAAATTCACATGTTGAAATCTAATACTCTGAATTGGCTTTAAGAGGTGGAGGTTTCTGGAGGTGAGCAGGCCATGAAAATGGGGCTCTCATGAATGGTATTAGTGCATTTATAAAAGAAACTTGAGGGAGCTTATTTGCTTCTTGTGCCCTCTTGGCATATGAAGACACCATGAGGAAGCATCATTGATGAGGAATGAATGCTCATCAGAACCTTAATTGAATGGATCATTGATCTTGATCTTCCCAGACTTCAGAACTATGAGAAATAAATTTATATTGTTTATAAATTACTCAGTGTTAGTATATGCAGCCAAATAGACTAATAGTTACATCAGTGATTCCCTAGATAAACCTATTTCTTCTTGATCATATATATATAATTCAAACTTCCTACCCTCTCTTTTTAGTTACATGTAATTATGTCTGAGTTTTTTTTAATGAGATGGGATGTGTGTCCTTTTTGGACTTGCATTTTTCAGACTACCCTCACCATTATCAACTCACTCTTTCTTTTTCTTCCATGTACTAGATGATGGCAGAGGAAAGTCAAGTCAAAGAAAATGACAGAGTTACATGGTGGAAGGAACCTGTGTTCATGTTTGATATTCTGAAGTCATCCTCCTCCAATCCTCAAACCTGGAATTGGACTTTGAGATGTGTTAAGAAACAAACACTTTTGGTAAGAAACAAACACACTGAAGATTTTTTTTTAACTTTCTGTGTATGTGTGCATGCATGTGAATATTTACTTATTTATTTTTACAAGTAGATCTCATTTGTTTGGGTAGTTTAGTAGCAGAGTAAAACTATCTACAAAACTTCTATACTTTCTCCTACAGAGAGGTGGAATTTTGCTCCCTTTCTTGGAATCTAGTCACATTCTGTGTCTACTTGACAAAAAGAATATAGTGAAGAGATGCACTGGTTTCTGGGCCAAGTCATTAAAGAACTAACAGCTTCCATTTTATGTCTTTTGGAATACTCACTCTTGAAACTCAGCCATCATGCTATGAAGATGTTTAAGAGGTCCCATGGAAAGTCCTACAGACCTCCGAACTATAGAGTAAGCCATCTTGGAATGGGATACTCCTGCCTGATTTGACTTCCAGTTGGCATTGGATGAAGCAGTAAAGAGCTGCTGCTGATGTTGCTGATGTACTATGTGGAAACAAATTACTAAAATAGGGCTTTTTTTCCTCCCTAAATTGAAATGTCCCTTATGGAATTACTCTTTTTCTAGGTGAACACACTTAAAGAGCATTTATTACACAGATATTCTGATTGTATATATTATACATCCTTTTGCAAGAGATCAAAATAATAAGCAATGTTGCCACATAGGATGTGATTTTCAAAATAAGGTAAATTTTCTTTGCAAAATTGGAACAAAATGAACTATAATGTTCCTTTGACTAATACGGTATTTTCATTCTTATAGCATTGAACTATATAAAAGAAGAAGTCTTTGTATTCACATGCCAAATGGACTCTAGTTTGTGATAAACAGATTTTTAACACAAACTAATATCTACTATGGTATTATAGTTATACAGATATGTGGAAATACTTTGTTGCATAAGAATGTTCCACCAAGTACAGGATATAAAATATCACTGATTCTTTCCCAATATGTGCTACTGAGTAATTGTGAAATAAAAAAATATTTCTAATTTTTAGAATTTTTGTGGTACTAGCTGAGCTACTAGTACTACTACTACTACTGAGCTATATGCCCAGGTTTTTTTTTTTTATCTTTTCTTATGAGACAGATCTCACTAAGTTGGACTCGAACTTGCGATCCTCCTGTCTCAGCCTCCCAGGCACTGTGAGATTACAGGTGTGCACCACCATACCCAGTTTCCAAAGTTTTTTCTTTTTGTTTTTGGTGAAATATTTTTCATTTGGAACTACTAATGTGAGATATAGGATATCACAAGGATGTTATCTTTTATTTGGAAACAGAGAGCTATTAGAAGTTTTTGTGGTTTTTTTTTAGCAAAAAAATCATAAGCTAACATGCATTTGAAAATAATTATTTATAATGCTGAGTTGAACATAGACAACAGGGGAATCTAGATTAGAAATAGGCAGACTAGTTAGGAAGTTCTTTGCAAAATTCCAAGTGAAGATGATACTGGTTTAATTCAGAAATTAATGTGATATAGCCTTTTTCTACAAGTCTTTTGAAAGAATAAGCAGTAGGATTTGGTTATAAATTAACTGCTATTAGAAGAAGTCAAGGATATCACCAATGCAAGTTAAAGGTACCATTTAGTGAGATACTGATGATAATTAAAGAGGGAGCAAATTGTGTTTGGTATGACCACTGTTGAACATTGTCTTTGGTGAGTTAGAATCATAGACATCAAGTAAAACTGTGTAGCAGGCAAGTATATATAAGAATCTGGAGTTCATGGGGAGAGGTCTTGACAGAACATCAGCCACCTATTAGTAGCAGAGACCAATCCTACCCAGCTGCTGAAGTAGAATGCAAATGGAGAATCCAAGAAGAAATGGAGAAATCTGCACCTGTGACTTTGTGGATACATAGTCAAGTAAATGGTGGTAAGCCTAGGATTACTATTGATCAGCAGAGCCAGCATTCAAGGACATTGTGGGACATGGAACAGAGCACAGTGGTGATAAATATAAATTCATCATACAACTATGACTCTCTTAGTTACCATATCTGAACCCAGCAAGGATCTTTAAAAGGTTATGGATACTGCTTGTATTATTATTATCATCATTATTAGTATTATTACAAAGTCCCTGTGGGTTTTTCTTTTGATCAATACTAATTCAGAAATATTCAGGAAAATGAATTCTTAAAAATTTAGTTTCTAGTAGAACTAAGTCAACAGAGAACAGTTTACCACACATTGCACATCTATACAATGTCAGCTTAGTATATGTATACATTTTAATTGTATTTAATTTCCAAATTGACACAATAGCAATGTCATGTTACTGTCTGACAAAATATAACTATTCCACATAAAAACCCTAAACACTAACCCACTCTCCCAAAGAGGATACATCATCTTATTTTATGTCTTGAGATGACATTCAATTTTTTTCTGAATCATACTTCCCATTTAATCTCATTAAATTTGATATCCTCCAATTTAAATACTGAAATATAAGGTTGATTATTATGAATATATCTTATGTTTAATAATATAGGAGTGGAAAAATAAAAAGAATAATAATTGGCGTATACACATGTGCAAGCTTTCATTCATATATAGATATATACACACACAAAATGTATAAACATATGCACACACTTGTATGTAAGTAAACACACATACACAAAGATGGTAGAAATGGCTATCGCTGCTATAACTTCTTTGCTAAAACTGATCACACGGTATGAGTTGGTATGGATAATTCATTTTCCACACCCTAGTTCATATTCTCTTTGGTCTCAGGAAGTGCCTTGTTTAAGTATAGTTTCTTGACTAGTAGAGTGCCTTGACCTTCAATTTTGAAGAGTCTGCATCATTGAGAGTCCTGCCTCTTCGGGTTGTATTGTCACAAGACATATGAATATAAAAGTATATTCAGAAAGACTCCTCCATTTCATGTATTTCTCTATACTTACGTTGTCTACTGGAAACCTTTTATTCTCTAATAGTTGGAGAAGAGGTTGAAAAAGGAGCTAATGGTTAAACAAAAGAATGAATAAAATAAACTAACAAATAATCTTGCATTAACTAATGATGATTAGACACCATGAGCAATAGCATATAATTAATTCTTAATATCTGAGGATACATGATTATAGTACAAATGCAGTGTTTGACATGAAACGTGGGCTCAATAAACATGAATTTTCTGACATAGACTCTGATCAAGAGAAACTGAGATAGTAAACAAGGCAACAAGATAGACTATAAAGTGAGAACCTGATTTGATGTGTAGGCTCGTGATAGATGCACTACTATATTTCTTGGCCTAATCAAGATTAGCCTAGGAACAAGGTGAATACAGGCATTGAGGAGTTATGAAACACACATAAAATGCAAAAACAAAAGGAGCAGAGGCAGTAAAACTGGTGAAGACTCACAATTATCTTGTTTCTTCTTGGGTTGGGTATCTGTATCTTATAGATTATGGTGAAAAATTAAAATGAAAACCTCTTTGGCATAAGTCATAGCTTGATTCTCTTGATAGTCTAGTACAAGCTAAATAACTAATTTGCAATCTATTTTATAGTGCCATAGCATTCTTAGCTTAAGGCCCAGGCTATTTGCTCCTTGCATATTTTAATAATGAATAAAGCCCTATAATGTTTACTGCATTTTCCTCTGACTTGCAGAACTGAGATCTTTATTTTTTATGAATTATAGCTGCTGCGGTATCATTAGCCTTTTTCAGTTGTGAACACCTGGAACATTTAAGTTGTCCTTTGCCGCATGTTATCCTCAGCACAAATAATTATGCATTAGCCCCAAATTTTACACCTTCCAAATACTTTACAGTCTGTGTTTTATTAGTTGCCGCTAAAAAACAAACATATAAATCATTGCAGGATTATTATCTTCCTTCCCCTTATTTGCAGAAGGAAGTTAGCAACATGAAAACAGAGCAGTTTACAGTCACAGCAAGAATACCAAGGGAAGAAATCTGAATTTCTTTGAAATAGAAAGGCACTCAATGACCCAACCATGTTCTAGTTCAAAATTTGAGCCATTTCTAGAGAAGTGAAAGGTTGAACAAGAACTTATTAAACATGACCAGCTTAATATTATACATATAATTATTTTTCTAAAGAATTTAGTTATTCCCTTAGTGCATTGTTTCCCAGAAAATAATGGCTTAGTTCTACAATAAATACTAACAATTTTCCAACCCCAGTTTTCTTTATGTTTGTAAACATAAGTTCCTAGATGTAGAAAAACTAGCACTCTGAGGTATTACTTCTTTATTTTTTTTTCTGCAATTCATGAACGTGATGGTGAAATTTGTGATTGCAAAACTCATACTGTCTGATTTGTTTTGCTCTCAATCTGATCTCAACTTCTCTATGTTTCTACTGCACAGTTCTACTAAATACAGATCTGGTATTTCACTTTATTATATTATTCTATTCTGTAGCTCTCGGCTGTGTAACAAAGCATCATATGTTCTAGCACGGTTTTTAACTGAACTGTGAACTACAAACCAGATGGAAAGGCACAGATTTACAAAATTTCAAACCAAGTCTAATGCAGACATTAATTTTTTGCTGAACCATGAACTGAATTGTTATTTCCTGATATAATAACCATTTAGAATGTCAGTTTTAACTAGAACTAAGCCAATATATTTTTTATTATGCTGAACAAGAGGCTTAATTATTTCTTCTGGCTTTTTAAATATTCCCCACCCTTGTCTTTTCATTTCTATTTCTGTGCTCAATATTTTAAAAAGATCATAATCTTCATACTTTAATATTATTGTGAGGAGTTTCTGGTTCTTTTCCTGAAGTTCTTTAAGCAAATAGTCTTCAAATAAATGTTCTAACCCCTTTAGTCATGTCATTTTGTTGAGCCAACAACCTTTTTAAGACTCTTCTAACAGACTTTATTAAATTTGAATTCCTCAGGTACATACTAACTCTTACCCCCATCTAATTCTATGCTGTCAAATATTCCTATATTAAATGCTTTATAATTAGGCAGTTTCTACTTTACAATGTCAATGGAGATTCAGGAAGAAGTTAAACATCTTAAAAATGTTACTCATCTTGCAAATCAGGGAGTCATGATTTTATCCAACACGTGTTTGTTTTTAATTTATGCTTTTCCCATTACTTTTGGATCATATTATTACCTCTGTTCTTTAGTATGTTTTCAGCTATAGTAAAAATGAATTTAAAAATAAATATGTTCTTGTATTAAAACTCTGGTCTTCACATTAGTCTGGTACAGAGTCTCAGTGTGTTCTTTTTTTGTGAGCTTATTTCTTGTCCTTCATTTCATAGCTCTTCTTCTTTAATGTTTGTTCTATTCTTGATGGCATTCTCTATTGGTGGTCCACGTGTTCTGCTGGACTCATGGATTTATGGACACGAATAACTACACTTGAGAAAATTACAATAGGACCAAAAGAGGTCTGATGTGCATCAGTCACTAAGGTAATATATCCAATACCGATTTATGTTTTAATCACATTCCCCAGTAGCAGAATTGAAGAGCAGTGATTCCAGTAGTGGAATCAAATTCTGGAATATATGAACTGAACTGAGCAAGATAGTATGAACAGCTGAACAAAAACTGAAGTCAGCTCCCCTCATCTGTAGAAGAAAGAATAGATGCTGGTTAATTAGACATATACATGCCTACTCTTTGATAGTACATGAAATTTACTTTTCCAGGCCAGTTTTAACAGGAGTTACAAAAGCCCTCAATGATCATTGCCACTGTAATTTCTTGGCCTATGTATTCCTGTGGCTATAAAATTTCATTTTCTTTCTCATAATCTGTTGTATCTAATTGTATTTTCAGACCTAGATTAAGTCCTATCATCTTTATGAATTCTCTCATGCTCACCCCATTCATTTCAACTTTATGCCCACTGGATTTCTATATGCCACTGAATTCTGAGAGCTATTCCAGACATAGATGAAATGAAAATATTGGTTATTTTAATTGTTAGCCTCCTTATATAACTACTCTCATGCCCAATGAAGTGCTAGCTACACACATAGTAGATCCTCAACTGATATATCTTAAATTTCCTGAAACTGAAATTTTATTCATTATTGATTCATACAACTACCTCTTTGAGTATATCAGTAAATCTTCTAGCTAGACTGACTAAGAAGAAAGAGCAAATGTATAAATTATCAATGTCAGCACTGAAACATGGGGTATTAATACAGACCAAACAAATCTTCAAGGGAATGTAATAACTCTATAGCTATAACCTAGAAAACTTAGATAAAATACATCATGTCTTTGAAAGACATAAAGCAGTAGAAATCACAAGACAAAATAAATAAATTGAGTAGTCTAATATAGAAAAAAAGGAGTTTATCACTAAAATTTTCTCCTAAAATAAAACTCAAAGCACAAAGTTTTCATGGCACTTTTACCCAACAATTTGATGAATAAAAAATAGAGATTCTGTGCAATTTATTCAGTTTCAGGAAAACTGAAAGGGAAGAAAGTGTTTGCAACTCATTTTTGGAGGCTACTGCAATTTGAGTATCCTCATCAAAATTCATGTGGAAATTTAATCTCCATTTTGAGATATTAAGAGATGGGAACTAGTTAGATCTTAAAAGGTGACTAGTTAGCCCAATGACTGGATTAATGTGTAAATTCATTAATAGATTAATTAATGGTACTTCAGATTATCTTAGTAGCATGTTTGTTAGTTTGGCTCTGTTTCTTAGATGGGCCTTCTCAGCATGTGATACCTTCTTTAGCCTGGGGACTCTTTAGAGAATCCCCAGCCATAAAGGAGAGCTTTACTAGACACAGCCTCCACAACCATGAACTGAATGAATCTTCTGCTTTTTATAAATTACCTGGTCACAGTTTTTTGTTGTATCTATAGTAAGTGGACCAAGACAGACATCAATATTTCCCTGATAACAAAAATCAATAAAGTTATTTAGAGAAAAGAAAAACTACAGACAGGTATTTCTCAGGAATATGTATAAAAATTCCCCCAATATTGATTTATTAAATTTAGCAAAATATCAAAGGATAATATATCATGGTGAATTAGGGTTTATACTAGAAATATAGGGCTGGCTTAAAATGAATTTGAGAATAAATCAATGTAATTCTCTCTGCTAACAAACTAAAAAATGAAATTGGGGAAGGGGTCAGATGAGAAATGTTTGCACATTTGTCTTTATCTATTTGTACCTAACAAAGATGTATACATACAAAGCATGAATTATTACAATAAAAAAACTAAAAAATGAAATAAATAATTATAATTCACTACATCACCTATAATATATGAGCAACTATTATAGTTATCTCAATTTATGAAGGAAAAACATTCAACAATGTTCAATATATGTGTTCAAGATAAAAATTAAAAGAAGCCGGGCGTGGTGGCGCACGATTGTAATCCCAGCATTCGGGAGGCTGAGACCGGAGGATCCAGGTTCGCAGCCAGCCTCAGCTACCTAGTGAGGCACTCCGCAACTTAGTGAGACTTGGTTTCAAAATAAAGAAAAAAAAATAGGGCTGGGGGTGTAGCTCGGAGGTAGAATGCCCCTGAGTTCAATCCCCAGTACCGCAAAACAAAACAAAACAAAACAAAAAAAAAACCTACAATTCACATCATACCTAATGGTGAAACTCTAATTTTTTTCCTAAAAATGTAAACAAGGCAATGACATCTTTTCTTACTATTCCTATTCAAAATCACACTGAAATTTACTGCCAATGCAAGAGGCAAGTGAAAAATATGTTGGAAAATGGAAATTGGAAAAATACCTGCCTTGTTTGCAGAATATATAATTGTCTACGTAGAAAAATCCCAAGAAATCTTAGAGCAAAAACAAAGTAAAAAAACTTGTAGAGCCGATATATGATTTTTATTTGGCAAAGTCATAGAGTACAAGGTTAATATACAAAAATCGGTTGCATTTTTATATATCAAGAATCAGCCATTAGAAAATGAAACAAAATTACTATTTGCAACTGCATCAAAAGTGAAATGCTTAAGTATTAATATGACAAGATTTATGTGTTAGAAATTATAAAACAATTCTAGAAGAAATCAATAAGACCTAAATAAGTGGAGAGAAATACTGTTCTTGTAGATTTAAAGTCTCAACCTTGTTAGAATGTCAGTTCTCCTTAAATGGATCAATAGATTCAGTGCAATTGTAACAAAAATCTCAACAGAATTTGTGTAGATATTGACAATATGGATCTAAAATGTTGATGAAACATCAGTGGAACTAGAATAGCCAATAAAATTTTGAAAAAGAAATTCGAAGGACTCCTAACACCTAATTTTAAGACTTACTATGAAGCTACAAGAATTAAGACAGTAGGGTATTATAAAAGGATAGACACAAAATCAATGGAACTAGAAATAGAACAAGTATAATAGAAAGCAAGTTGCCGTGACAGAGTCCTTCACACTGGATGGATGTCTTAAACAACAGATTTTTTTTTTAAGAGTTCTAGAGACTAAAAGGCAAGGATCAAGGCCACCTCAGGTTTGGTTTCTCCTTAGGCTTCTCTCCTTGTCTGCAGATGTGCACCTTTTCAATGTGTCCTCAGGTGATTTTTTCTCTGTCCCTTCCCCTTATAAGAACACCAATAGTACAAGTCTATGACCTCTTATGACTTCACTTATCCTTATCATTTTAAGAACCCTATTTTCAAATAGTTACATTCTAAGGTGCTGGGAATAATTTCAACAATGAATTCAGTACATAACTCCAGAAATTGGCAAACATTGTCTACAAAGAACAGATATAAATATGTATATATATATACATGCTGTTCTCTTTTGAATCAACACAACTCTCTCATTATAGAGAGAAAGTAACCAGAAGAAACATATTAACAAATGGATGTGTTTGTGCTTTAATAAAAGATAGTAGTAGCACAGGTTTAGCTCATGAGGTATGTTTTCCTCAGAAACAGGTTGTCACAAATAAGAAGAGTTGATTTTTGATGGAAGTGCAAGAACAATTTAGTGGAGAAAGGATTATTCTCAACAAATGGTGCTGAGAAAATTGGATGTCTGTATGCAAAATAAAACTAACAAAACTCTCCAAACAACAACAGTACCTCAGCATATAAAATAATTGAGTTAAGATGAATCATTGATCTCAAGGTAAAACCTAAAAATATAAAACTTCTAATAGAAAACATAGGAGAAAAATTTGGGAGCTTTACAAAAATTTCTTAGACACAAGAAACATAATAGGAAAAACAACAAATTAGACAAAACAAAACTTTTGCTTTAAAGTCATTTTTAAGAGGATAAAAAAATAAGCTATAGCCAGGTGTGGTGGCGCACGCTTGTAATCCCAGCATTTGGGAGGCTGAGACCGGAGGATCCGGGTTCGCGGCCAGCCTCAGCTACCTAGTGAGGCACTCCACAACTTAGTGAGACCCGGTTTCAAAATAAAGAATAAAAAATAGGGCTGGGGGTAGAGCTCAGAGTAGAATGCCCCTGAGTTCAATCCCCAGTACTGAAAAAAAAAAAAAAAAAAAGGTATATTCTGAGCTAAAATATTTGCCAATCTCATATCTGACAAAGGATTGAAATCCTGAATTCTTAAACAATACACAATTCTTAAAACACACAATTAGAAAACAATGACCAATAATAAGTGGACAAAATACTTATTTTATCCAAGAAGATATCTGTTGGAAAGTAAGTACATGGAAAAATGCTCCATTTCATTAAGCTATGGGGAAAATTGAAATTAAAAATCCAACAAATAATGTTACATATCTATTTGAATGACATTTTTTTCAATGACAATACTTAATGCTGATAAGAATACCAAGCAACTTGAATTTTCTTGTTTTGCTGGTGCAAATGGTAGAATGATTTAGTCACATGGGAAAAATGTAACAACTTCTTATGAAACTAAGCATAGACTTACCATACAATTGAGCGATTCTATTCTAAAATATCTAAGAGACACAAACACATTTAAACCCCTATAGTTAATGTTTACAATGGCTTTATTCACAATCACAACATATATTATAAACTAATGAAATGAATGAAAGAGTGTACCTGAGCAATAGAAAACTTTCACTAAGAAAAAGAAAAAATACTGATACACACAGTAACATGGATGAATTTCAAATGCATTATTCACTTAGAAAGAATATATATGTATTACATTTGCATTAAAGTTTTGAAATCACAAATTTATAGGAAGATGGTATAATCAGCAGTTGCCAAGAGGGGTCAGATTTGAGATCAGGCTGAACACAAATTAGCAGAACTATGGAATTTGGGGGGGGTAATGAAATTGTTCTCTACTGTGACTGTGATGATGTTTATATCACCCATGTCAAAACCCATAAAGCTGAACATCAAAAAAATGAATTATATCATTCTTGAAATAGTTATATAGATTTACAAAATGTGCATTAAATTTATAAATTAAAGTTTATAAATTTGAAATTAATCAATCTATAAAAGCTATTGACTAAGAGAAATACAAAACTTTTAGTTAAACATGTAATTTTTTAAACATAGTTTAATACAGAAGTTCTTGATAGATCGGAAATGATAAATTAGGAATAAACCCAAAGAAAAATTCTGAAATATTTTTCAGCATCATATAGGTGAGCTGGAGAGATGAAAAAATGAAAAATCTCTCTGGATCACTGTTTAAAATTTCCAGAGTGGTCCTGACACAATTTAAAGGCTAAAACCTAATAACTGCGTCAACCATTCACCACAGTTCTAAACAGCAATGTCAATGTGGTTGTTGTTAAAGATTGTAGTATTTCACCAAGTTCTTAGTCAGGGGGCTCAGAAACAATTCATTTCTGTTTTTCCCAAGCCACCATTTCCAATGGCATTCTCAAATGAAATATACACTGAGGAGTAGCCGATAAAATGAAGCAACTTAGTAGTGCACCATGATAATGGCCTTGGGCTCTAAACCCCAATATAAAATTCCTATTAGACAAAATCTTGTGGAGAGTTCTGATAGGTCATCCATTCCAGCTTAGAATATTTCTATTCCAAAACCAAAGTGGAATCTCATATCTGATGACTCTAAAGTGGTAAAAGATCATCATGATTAATATCAAAAGAAAACGATGGAAATAGCTAGAAAACAAAAATTGGAGCTGGCCTAGAGCATACTTCAACCCAGTTTCTCTCATAACTGACCATACCCAAGTTCCCTTTTCTGAATGTAAGAAGGAAAGTCACCAAATCTGTGGGAAGTGGGGAGTTGAACTGTGAATGTTTCTCATTCTGTTGCTTTATTAAATGTGCAGAAATATATGTTCCATTTCTTAACATATAGAAACTTCACTCAGCACCTTAACCCATGAAATGTCTTCAATCTTCACAATTTAGGTCACTTTATGTTCTCTTCAGAGGATATTTACAGATCATTAATTTGGAAATTTATGTGACTTCAGTCCTATCAATTTAAAGAAGTGACTAACATACAGAGCCAAACATGTAAGTAAAGCTGCTTGATTATTGCTCCTTTGCATATTGTGTCAGTGTTAGTCCCCTCAAAATGACCCAACTCATTTGCTAGTATGAAAGATGAAAGGTAGGTTGTGGCCCCCAGGACCTACACTGGGTTTTGAATTTAGGAAGAATAATATTCTATAAAACCAAACAATTTTATGTTAGGATAGCTTCTGTTGGAAGACTAGCACTGTCATATAGTATCTGAAAGGTCATTCTACTACACTATATCAATGAAATAAAATACTTTAATATCATCAATGAGTCATATTCTCTCTATTTTCCCTGTTTTTAAAAATAAAATGTGATATATTGGTTAGGGTTACTACTTACATTTAAGTTGCTGCCACTCTGTAAGATTTACAGAGAAAAAATATTTTATTAAACGATTTTAGTTAGATCAAAGAATTGTTGGGAGACTTAAGAGAAATGGACATGCAAATAAGCTTCCAGAAATATATAGAGAGCGATGTTTTAAAACTAGTTTGAAGCCAGGCATGCTAGAACACTTATTATTCCAGCTAGTGGAAAGACTGAGGCAGGAGGATTGCAAACTTATGAGCAGCCTCAACAATTTAGCAAGACCTTGTCTCACATTTAAACAAAACAAGAGGCAGAAAGGGCTGGGGATGTAGCTCAGTTGTATGCCACTCTGGGCCTCAGGTTTAATCTCCAATACTGCCATTAAAAAAAAAAATTCTTGGCTTGATGAGGACACTGCTAACACTACAATAAAGGTATTGCCTACATAATGAATGCAGGAAACATAACTTGCAACTATTTCTACTATCCAGAAAGTGGGTGGCACCCTGCCACTACTACTCTACTAGCGACAACAAAAGCTTATTTCCTCAATAGCGTTCCTCTTAAATAAAGTTGTCTGGGAGTATACCTGATGGTAGACCATAAATCATGTGCCTACATAATAAAATAATATTTCAAAGAATTATTCTATATTCTATCTTATATAATGTGTGAAATCATCAAATTATGAGAAAGCTATTTTTAAAGATCAATTAGTACAAAGTTAGATGGAGACACTTGGTGCTATGATTTGGATCTAATTTATTCCCCAAGTGTTCATTTATTGTAAGCTTGGTCTCCCATGTGGTGACGTTAAGAGGTTTGAGCTTTAAGAGATGGAGGTGAGGCTGAGTGGGAAGTCATTATGTCTGTAGCTTCATCCACCCTAAGAAGGGATTAACAAGTGATTAATGTGGGAACCTGAGTTGGTTCTCCAGATCAAGACTACCCTCCCCTCTGATTTCTTGTCTTGCCATTCCTCTAAGGTAGAGAGCTCTTGATAACTTAGGCAATCTAGAAAAATTTTAGTCAAACTCTAATATTTAGAAGTCAAGCCTTGCGTGGTGGGAGCATGCTTGTAATCCCAATACTTGGGAGGCTGAAACAGGAGGATTGCATGTTCCTGACCAGTCTCAACTACTTAGTGAGGCCCTCTGCAACTTGGTGAGACCTTGTTTCAGAATGAAGAATAAAAAATAGGGCTGGAGGTGTAGCTTGGAGGTAAATAAATAAATAAATAAATAAATAAATAAATAATCAGAAATGTAAGTAATAATTACTGAAAGTCTATTTAGGAAGGACAATATGTATTTTTATTTAACGTCTGTCTTTAGAAATTCACTAAAAAGAATAGCTATAAACCTAGTCTGATAAAATTATACACTCACATACAAATTATATATGATGATAATCTCAGAAAAACACATTGAGAAGCCCAGAGCATGTATATTGTTAGTAGAAGAATGGTCAACCTAAATAATAATTACACATTTACAATTTGAAACAATAACATTGTATATATGTTATGGGTACTAGTGAATAAATTACTAATATTTAGAATATTTGTGATAAATGTACTATCAGAAAATATCATTAGTACCATTGTATTTGATACCACAAATAGTCTATCAAATGGGTAAAAATTATCGATGTGATAGAATCTTAGAAATCTGTGGAAATAGTAATGACATAAAAAATCACCAAAATATCTCATGGGCATTTTATTGCCCAATAACAGAAGACAATCATTCACGTTGTATGACTAGAGAAAAACATGGTAGACATAATCTTTATTTTAAAAAGTCATAAAATAATAATAATCCAACTTATATAAATTTTGTTTTGCATACTTGAGTTCTAAGATGTCAATTTCTATTATTTAAGCTTGCAAAATATGTTGTTGCACTTCTTCTATTAGTATAACTTTTTGAGATCAGAGGTACATTCTATTGTTAATTTGATCTTTCTTTTTTTTTATTTTTGTACTCTCAGAAGCAGGCATGGTAATTGTCAAACAAAGACAATTTTAGCCAATCATAGATACAAGCATATCAGCACTAGGTACTCAAAACAGGAATGAGATCAAGACCTTTATATTTTAAGTAGATTTCACTCATGTCTTAATATATTTTGGCCATGAAAAGCTCTAATGTATTTGGCTTACAAATACAATTCATTTAAAATACCACCTATTTTTAAAAAATAAATAGAGACTATTTCCCATTGTCACTTACAGTGATCCGTCAGACATTTGCAAAGCACCAAAAGCAAAGCCATTATTTAGAAAAAGAAAAAAGAAAAACACTGCTTAAGCTATCCAAATAATTTTATTTTCATTTGAATATAAAAATGAGGGGGAGATTAGTTAATAGTGACTATTAAAAGCACTGTAGGTAAGAATGTTTGAAATATATTTTATTATGTGTACCTCTGTATCCTTGAAACACTCAGAATGTATTTTTTGGATTTGGGTTTAATCTTTAGCTAAAGATTAGACAAAGCTTCTTTCCATATGTGTTTACAGATGCCATGAACCAACTCCAAAGCTTGTGTATGAACAAAGACTAAAAACTTGATTATAGGAAATAATATTGTTCTTTTTCCTATGCCAAAGTTTATTTAAAATTTTAAAATATCCTTCCTAATTTATTATATTTTAAGTATTTAATTGTGGTAAATAGCAGATACATAATGTGTGTGAATTATGTTGTTGACCATCATTTTAATATTACTTTTTAAATATTTATTTAAAATCAATCTGCTTTTGTGTGTGTGCATGTGTGTGTGTGTGTGTGTGTGCACGTGTGTGTGTGTGTGTGTGTGCGTGCACACGTGTGTGTTTGTTGCTTGGATGGAACCCAGGGGCATTCTACCTCTTAGCTACACCTCCAGCCCTATGTTATTTATTTATTTATTTTTTTAAATCAGGGTCTCACTAAGTTGTGGAGGACCTCACTAAGTTGCTGAGGCTGGGTATAAACCGGCAATCCTCCCGTCTCAGCCTCCCAAATACTGGGATTACAAGCATGTGCCACCACACTGGGCTAAAATCAATTTGCTTTGGAGGGATGTTTTATTTCTCTGCTGGAAGTTTTTAATTTTTATATAGAAAAATCACCAAATTTTAACAAAGTTAAATTGAATTACTTAATTGTTATAATTGGTATATAATTTGCTGAATGAAGTATAACTAAATAATTTATCTCATGTCAAAAGTCCTAATTAATAGTCATAAAATGAAGGTTCCCATTAACCAAACTCTTAACGACCTCTCAATTTCCCCGTGGCCTGACCACTGTCCTCTTCTGTACCTGTGCATCTGGTGACTGTCCATTTCTTGCCAGTTTTAATTCTTATGTAATAAAAAATGACTTCCTTTATGGACTTAGGTGCCAACTGTTAAGCATGTTCCTAATTGCATATCTAAATACAGTATGATTACTAATTTTATATACTTCACTACAATTCTTTTCTTGAGACAGACATTTTCACAAGCCAGTTCAGTTTATCACCATCACACTTACTATTGCAAAATATTTCATATAAAATTTCTTTATTTATGCCCATGAGAATAACCCTGATTTAATAACTATGTCTTTAAAATTCATGACATTCTTTTTAGATAATTCATAAAAATAATTTTTGATATTTTGGAAAATTGTATGTATGTAGGCATATTTTGTTTTAAAAGAATAAATGAGTATGCATAGCACTATAATATGCTAAGTAGCCTATAAATTCTTAATGTGTCATTTTTTTTTACTGGTGCATTGTAATCATATATCTTTGTTAGGTACAAGCTGGTAAAGGCATACATGTGCACATCTCTTATTTAACCCTCCCCAATTCCCGCCCCACTCTCTTCACCTCCCTCCTTCTCAAGTTCAGTTTAGTGATTAACTTCAATATGTTTGTGAAAGTACATCATGTGCATTAGGGTGTCCCCCCACCTCCCATCACCTTCAGTTAAGTCACCTTCTTTGCTTATCTAAAGTTTCTCCTTCTTCATCTAGAGACCCTCTTATGTCCTACTTTCTTCCTAGCTTCTCCATATTAGGGAGACCATATGATTTTTTACTTCTTATTACTGACTAATCTCACGTAGCATAATGTTTTCCAATTCCATCCATTTCCCTGCAAATGACATGATTTTGTTCTTCTTTATGGCTGAATAAAATTCCATTGTGTACATATCCCATAGTTTTGTAATTCATTCATTTGTTGATGGACATCTTGGCTGGGTCCATAGTTTGGCAATTGTGAATTGTGCAGCTATAAACATAGATACACATGCATTGGTCTGATAGTTTGGTTTCCATTCTTTTGGGTGTCATTTTTAAAGATCTTCGATAAGATCTGATATTATATGAAATAGAGATGTACAAGTACATATAAAATACCCACAACTATTAAAAAATAAGATTTTGCAGCTACCTAGTGAGGCACTCCGCAACTTAGTGAGACTCGGTTTCAAAATAAAAAAAAAAAGAATAAAAACTAGGGCTGGGGGTATAGCTCAGAGGTAGAATGCCTCTGAGTTCAATCCCCAGTACCACAAAAAAAAAAAAAAACTAAGATTTTTAGTGGAACACCATCATAGTCAATCAGTTCTTTGTTTTTGGCAATCATCTCTAAAGGCTAGTGGCATGATTTTTTTCTTCAGGTTTTACCTTTACTTATTTCTTTCCAAATATGACTAATACATCCTGAATTTTCCTGGAAATAATTCAGCAATTCTCTCTTTCATATTAGAAATATTTATGGCATCAATAATGCTGAAAGATGCATTACCTATGATGAGAATAGCAACATCAATTAAAAAAGAACACATGATAAACTAATCTACCAAAAGTTATTTCTGGGTAAAGGAGATTAGGCATATGATTAATTTATATTTCTCATTTTATTCAAAGACTCATATGTAATTGCAAAAAGAAAGATATGATTAAAAGTGCAATATTTAATAAAAATAAGTAGTTGAAAAAGAGACAAAAGCAGTAACTGTCATGTCTTCAGTTAGTCTATTAACTGATATTTGTTATTAATCACATACAGTAAACTGTCCCCTGACAGGGGCATAGAATATAAAGTATCCCACATCTGTTTTAAAGAATTTAAAGATTATGAAAGGAGGAGATCAGAATATAAAAGTGATTCAAAGCATGGTTTCTGGAGATACATTACTTCTTCAGTTGCCTTAATACTAATGTAACAATTTTTCGTGCCCAGTTTACTTATTGGTAAAATAATGGGAATATCAATAGGCACCTCGCTTTACTTATTTTTAACACAAAATATTAGAGCAATTACTGGCATTTCATAGATAATAAATAACAGCTATTAAAATAAACAGAACATTACAACTAAATAGTTGAATGATATAGCAAGGTATTAAGAAATTAGACATACACACACACACACACACACACACACACACACACACACAAATAAAGCAATTTCTTTGGATATTAGTCAAGGCCTCCCTGCAGAGTAACTTTTAAGTTAACAACAGCAACACAGATTCTAGGACACACAGGAACCAGGATGCATGAAACACAGGAACCAGGATGCATGAATGAGCTCTAAGTACCCATGGAGATGTGAGAAGTCCTGCAAACAGTCATTGTGTCCTTCTATCTAAGACAGGATTCATGCACACTCTCAAGCTACTCTTGTCTCTTTTAGTAATAGATCCCACCCCAAATTCATAGAGAACAATTAGATAGTCAAGGATGATACAATCAACCACTCATTTCCAAACCTACAACTATGTGGGTGCATCCATCAGCATTCTTGCAGCCATAATCTAAAGATCTGGCCACATAACTTAGAGGAAAGATTTATTGTTTTATGGATTTGGGCTCAGTCCATGTGGGGCCAGTGGATCTCAGGGCAAGGCAACAGGAACTGGAAAGAGGAAGAGTGTATGGACAGAGGCCAGAAGCAAGAGAGGGTGAGTTAGGAGAGGAGGAGCCATATATATAACCTCCAGGACCACACCCTGGGGGACCACCTCTTCCAGCCACACCCTACTGGTGAGCCTGGTACCATTACTGGTACCACCCAGGTAAATCCATTCCAATGGATTTATCTACTGCTGGGATTACAATCCTCATGACTCAATTATATCAACCTTGTATATTAGCAAATGAGCTTTTTAGGGGATATTTTATATCTAACTATAACAGTGGCCATATACATGCCCTTTCTTCCCTATGTTTTCAGAAAAGAATTTGATTTTTCTTCTCAAAGTTCTATTCCACTTCATAGTTTATAAATTAATATGATGAAGTTAGAGCCCTTAAACTCTTCTCACTTCCCAAGAGTCCCATCCCTGAGCACTGCTGTACTGGGGACCAAACCTTCGATGCATGAGCCTTAGGGACAGCCCAGCTCCAAACATAGTGACCTGTGAAATGATGAACTCAGAAGCCAGGCAAGGAGCTTGTGAATGTCCTCAGGTTCCTTCCCCCTTTTCAATGTCTTTGCATGTCTCCATTTAATCAGTTTAAATGAACTAATATTTTGCCTTATCTTAAATTATAATGCAGATTTTGGTCCTTGGCTTTGATTAATTATATTAACAATCTGTCTTTTTTATATTTATCAATGCCTAAAAATAATGTCTGGAAGCCATGTGTGCTGGATCACACTTGCATTCCAGTACTTGGGAGGCTGATACAGGTGGATCACAGGATCAGGGTCAGCATCAGCAACTTAGCAAGACCCCGTTTCAAAAAAACAAAAATAAAAATAAAATCAAGCTGAGGGTGTAGTTCAGAAGTAGAATGCCTCTGGGTTCAGTCTCCAATAACACACACACACACACACACACACACACACACACACACACACACAAACACACACACAAAATAGAATAATGTTTGGAAAAATCATACAAGGCTTTATATAAACTAATTTTGGACTATTTATCTACTTCTGAGGAAAGAAATGAGGGTTTAGAGGCTTGAGGAAAAAAAATGAAATAGCAAGATATTATAACAGTTAATATTAAAGTTGATTGAGCCTGAATGAAGGCTGTAGCATTATGAATGAAAAAGATGTGGTGGAATTCAAGAGTCCTTTTTGAAATAGAAAATATCTTTTTGATTATAAAAGATAAAGAGCATATCTTTTCTTTGAGATCAAGGGCTCTTTAGCAATGAGATCCTAAAGTAATTTGGAAAGGTGACAGATGTGTCTACAGGTATTACCTTAGGGATAAGACTAAAGGTGTTGAGTTTTCTACTTAGTAATTAAGAGTTAAATGCTAAACCAGGTGTGATGGCCTGGTACTTGAGGGGCTGAGACAGGAAGATGACATGTTTAAGACCAGGGTCAGCAAACTAGAAAGACTTTGTTTCAAAACAAAATAAAATATTTTTTTATAAAAGGCTAAGTTTATAGCAATGTAGAATGCTCCTGGGTTCAGTGCCAAGCATACACGAGAGAGAGAGAGAGAGAGAGAGAGAGAGAGAGAGAGAGAGAGAGAGAGAGATATTAAATGATACTGAGAAAACATACTATGGCATAACACAAACAATATTTAGCAAATATATTAGCCATTAAATAGATTACAATTTAGAAAGTCAAGTCTAGGATCTACATATATGTTTCACAAAACAGAAAATATTTCAGAGTAGGAGGAATCTGAGACAAATGAAGGAATTATAGAATCCTACCACTGGGTCTTATTCTGCATCTATGGAAGAGTGAGTAAAATACTTATAGAAAAGTCAAATATGTCAAGTTTTCTCAGTTCATCAGTATATAAACATGAAAATAAATGTTAATGGAATTTCTCAAGTTTAAGTTGCTCTGTTCAATATTTCTAAATCTTTGACACCTACTCCTGCTTTCTAGCAAAAAACAAACTAAATAACAAAAACAAACACAAAAAAGCCGCATAATATTAATGGAAGTGTCAGAAATATGATTACAAGAAAATCTTATATGTATTACTTCTTAGTTGCAAGGGTTCACTTACATATATTCATGTACTTTATTAGAAAAGGTTGTCGTTATTTCACAGAAAGTACTAAATATATCAATTTGCAAGGAATTTTTCAAACATCCCTCTACCATGTGTGAATCACAGTTACTAAGGTTCCCTGAAGATACCAAGTAGGAACTTAAATAAGGAATAAAGCAAAAATAAGAGGAAAGGCTGGGTAGGATTGGACAAAAGGCAAAGCTTTGCTTTCTACCTACCTACCCTGTTATTAAGTTTGATACATTAATTATATTACATATTATCTTCACCAAAAGGTGCCATAAGTAATTTCAATTAACAAATGAGAATATGAAGTTAGGAGAGTCTCAGTGACTTTCTCTTAGTCTCACACTTAGGGAGTGGCTAAAATGGTTTAGTGGAGTTCAAGGGTTGTTTTTTTTTTTTTTTTTTTTTTTTCGGAAACTATGCTGTCTTGAAGACATAAAATTCAGACTATTTAAAAAGTTAAATACAATACCATATTAAATTATAGTTTATTAAAAATATGAATGGATGAAGATGTATAATATTTTCATTGCTGGCTCAGCATTACTATTTCTACCTATTTAAGTAGATCAGACTCACCTGTTTAGGTTTGTTTTACATGTTCTCAAAATGAAAGACATTAAAAAATACATAAAACCATATACCCTTTTCAACTTAGAATTATATGAGAATGTGCCGGGGTCCAATTCTCGAGGCAGTGGGACTGGGGGTCCTTTGACAGGTGTGGATTGAGAAGAGTTCACGAGAATATGCTCACACTGAATGCAATGAAGAGGTGTATCTGTTTTATTCTTTGTTAGTAGCTGTTTATACTACTTTTTTTTTTTTTTTTTTTTTTGCAGTGAGGCATATAGAACAGGAAATTCTACAAACCTGTTCCTCCAAAGGTCATCCTCAACCAGTCAAGGTTACAACACATATATAAAAATTCTTTTAGTACATAAAAATTCTTAAAAATACAACACATATAAAAATTCTTTTCTGTTAGTTAAAATCTTTACTATTTGTTTAGCTCCTTTAATCAGTGTTGTTATCTTATCTCAGGTAGCTAGAGGGTTAATTTATTCTGTAAAATTCCAGGGAGACAAGCTGTGAGTGGGTAAAAGACTATTTGCAGTAACTATTTAGATAAACTTGCAAAGCCTGTTTCTTGACTAATGCTTGTAAGAGGTTAATGAATTGGGTTGTCTTGTGGCACTGCTTTTTCAGCTAATATTAAGAGATCACTATCTGTGCCCGCCATGTGTTTCTAAGAAATTTTCCTTTATAATTAATGTAAAAGCAAAACCCAAAGCACCCAAAATTTCCAGACTATAATAATGCAAAGTGGGATATGCCATGAACTCCTTCTTTTGGAATCGTCTGCCTTGCAGGACTCCAGCGGACCGAGCCTTGCTCAAGATCCAGCTATTAAGGAGTGGTGGCAAAAATGGGATAGAATGCAGAAGATTATACAGAATTCAAATAAGATAAACTCTGATCTGATGGGTTTATCCCAACATTCTAGAATTGAGAAATGTGCCTTGAATTAGTACTGATGTTATTGCAAAGACCATTCAATTGCTGTCTACTTGAAGACCACCATTGGTAGAATGCAGCTGACATTTGTTAGAGTCAGAAATTTCCCAGAAGGTCTGGGATGCTGTTGATGTTGTTTTTGTTGTGTGTGTGTGTGTGTGTGTGTGTGTGTGTGTGTGTGTGTGTGTGTACTCAACCCAGGGTCATTCTATGACTGAGCTATACCTCTAGCCCTTTCTGTACTTTTTATTTAGACACATGGATCTTGCTAAGCTACTGAAGCCTCATTAAGTTGCTGAGGTTGGCTTTAAACCTGTGATTCTCCTATTTTAGCCTCCCACATACTGGATTACTGGCATGCTCTACCATGCCTGACAATCTGGGGTGTTAAAATATGGTGACACAGTCTTGAAGTTCAGGCTATAAATACTTATTTAACACAAATGAAAAAAGTCTTTGTAGCCTTTGACTGGCTTGTAATTCCAAAAATTATTTCAGATATTTGCCCCACTGCATGTCTGATGTCTCTCCACTTCAGATCTCAGCTAGATAATAAAATTTTAGTCTTCCATTTCTGTAATCCAGTCCTTCATTTAAACTCAGCAATTAGTAGACATAGATTCCTTCCTCGATGCCCATATAATTGTAGATTGTAGATAGTCTTTTTCTTTTCTTTTCTTTTTTTTTTTTTTGCGGTACTGGGGATTGAACTCAGGGGCATTCTACCTCCGAGATATACCCCCCAGCCCTATTTTTTATTCTTTATTTTGAAACCGAGTCTCACTAAGTTGCGGAGTGCCTCACTAGGTAGCTGAGGCTGGCCGTGAACCTGGATCCTCTGGTCTCAGCCTCCCGAATGCTTGGATTACAAGCGTGCGCCACCACACCCGGCTTGTAGATACTCTCCTTATGACTCTTAACATACTTCTATTTCCATCTCATCATTCTCAGGATAAATATTCAATATTTCTGGTTTGAACTCTGATTTTTGTGATGCTTTGAAGTAATTTCTGAAAATGTTTCAATATAATTTTCCCAGATATGAGATGAAAATAGACACACACCATTTAAATGAATTCATGAAAGACAATCCTATGATTGGATTTAAGGGAGATTATAGAAATTTGGCTAAGGCCTTGTCTTACTTGTATTTATCACATTTGACATAGCACATAACTTTATTAAGAATAAATGTTCCATAACTAGGTGATTAATTGAATAGGAACACCAGTTTTGGTCAGTGTTTTCAGAGCTAAGCATAAAAAGCTCTCTTTGACTGATTCAAGTGGCAAAGGAATGTACTGGAAGATTTACTGAAGAGTTTGGGAAATGACATTTGAAAAATGTATGGTAACAAAGAAAGCTAGCAGGATGTGAGGACCACAGAATTGCTTTAGAGAATGGGTTGATGAAGACGCCATTGCCACCATTTTGAACCACCAGTACCTTGGTTGCCAGATCACCATGACCCATGCTAGGCATCTGACCCTGCCACACCTCTTGTCCCTGGAAGCTGAATGTGACCACCAACATGTGGCCACCTCCAGTTTTGGGTGTTTGACCATTTCCCCTGTTTAACCAAATATTGTATTCTATAAGGAGAAATATCCAGGAAGACACCAGGGTGATTAAGAGGACTATTAAGAATATTTATCTTGATAAGGAGGTGAAAGATGTTTTGAATATTTAAAAGATATACAGATGGACTAATTTCGAGTTATTTCAGATAGTGAAGAAAAAATTATTGGGCAAAAATTATTAGAAGGCATGATTTCTTTTTATTGTGAAGAAGTCCCAAATTAAAATAGGCAAGGTGCTTGTTACTGGGAGTAATCTACAGGAGTGAGATGTCACCCCCTAGGGATATCATAGAACAAATTACTCTTTCAGTGTGTGACTGGACCCCATAATTGCTAAGAGTGTCTCTAATTCTAAGTCTCCATGGTTCTTTGATCTCTGCCTTTGAATTTCATGTAAAATATTCAAAATAGTTTATATTGCTAATTGACCTTCAAGATGAAAGAAATTTTGTCTTTGCACAAAACAACAAAATTTGCCTCCAGGCTCTTGAGAATAATTATGTGCAATAGCAAATCATAATTATTTCTCATGCTTTTGTGGCCAGTCTATGGTGTTGACAGATATATTTCAACTCAGTGTGGCTATTGGCTTTTGAAATTTTATATTTTGATTTTTTTATTTGATCAGTTTGAGAGACTTTAGGAGCTAGATCATGTATATTTTTGCATGGTTATTTCCCTTTCTATTTTGAAATAATTCTAAACATATAGGTAAGATGCAAAATAGTAGAACTTCCTTTTGGCCTTCTGTGGCATTGAGCTTTACCAAAATTAATGTTATTATATTTGCCTAACCATTCTTTTCATTCATTGTATAAGTATAAACATTTGTGTGTTGTCAAAGACAAATTGAACTAATGGAGCTACATAGGGAAAGAAAGCTTTATTCGAGATCATTGAAATAGGAAAGAGAGAGCCGATTCAGCATCCTTGAGACAAAGGCTAGAATAGCTTTAGGTTACATTTCACAGAAATGGCTACCTAGTCCTAAGAATGAGTTTCTTGAGTTATAAACCTGTCAAGAGGTTAGAGGACTTATAAATCTAAGGGGCAAGAAAGAAATCACAATTGAAAGTTTTCTAAAGTGCTCTAACACAATTGAATTCAGGGGTCTTATCCACCGAAAGAAATTTGACTAAAGTTCCCTGAAGCTGAGAGAAACAGTGAGGCCATCTTGGCTTGCAATCTCTTAAATGCTTTCTTATAGTTTCAATTACTTTTACCTCATAATAATAGTATTATTATTAAAATTGATAAGTTACCATATATGTTTTTAACAACTTTAAACTAGTCATTTTTATGCCTTTTGTTTTTAATAAATGAAGGAACCATGCACATTGGCATTTCACCACAACACTGGAGACCAAAGATATTTTACAGATTCTATCAGTTCTAAAAAGTAATTCTTTAAAATTTGCTACACTACATTTTCTTCATATCAGGTTGTGCTGAAAGGCAACTGACAATAGTTAGGCATATATGTCATGCATGAGAACATTTGTGTTTTAGAAATTGCAAGAAAATATGTTTTCCATCAAAGTTTTCTAGAATTTTGGAATCATCTACCACTTCTGGCTGTGTCAGAAAACAGAGTAGGTTGGATTTAAACGCTTGTAGTGAGAGCCATATGCT
This sequence comes from Graphiurus murinus, assembly GCA_004027655.1. Lineage (NCBI taxonomy): Eukaryota > Metazoa > Chordata > Mammalia > Rodentia > Gliridae > Graphiurus > Graphiurus murinus. Next base: position 111,886 of record PVLC010001447.1, read on the forward strand.
GTATTAGCTTTTGCCAGGTTGACATAGGAAACTCACAAAAGCAAGGGAGTTCCTTTCATTATTCATGAATCTCTGTGCCCTAAGCCCCATACTGTAAGCCACAGAAATACATGAAATATTCATTAAAACATTTAAAATATCAATATTATATAAATGAAGATGAAAAGAATGACTTGGTATCAACAGGCTGTCTTTGGACTGAGCTATCATGCTAAAATTTTCCAAGAAAAAAAATAGTTTCTGAAAATTCTCAGAGCCCAGAGGATGCAGTATTTTCTTTAAATGTCTATAAGTCTGCAGTGTGGCTAGTTAAAAAAAATGCACAAATGTTAGATAGAACATTTTTATATATAAAAAATATCTGTAGGAACACTAGTAAATTATCTTTTATTTAACTACTTTTAATAAGTTCCCATCCGTGTCTGAATACACACCAATGTGTCTAATATAGGTTTTAAAATCATCATTAATGGCATAAGTTATCTGAATTGTAAAGTAAGAATTAAAAGCTTCAATTTTTAATTCCAAGTCCCCTAACTATCTTCTATAAAGGACCAAATAGTAAATACTTAGGTTTTGAGGGCCATGGGTGGTCTTAATTAGTTGTCTTTTTAAATTTTTTTTAGAACTGTAAAAATATGAACATGTTTTTTAGTTCAAGGGTCATGCCAAAGCTTGCTAGAGATTATATTTGGGCCCTGAGTTTACTGTTTGTTGACTACTGGTCTAGATCACATGTTATATGCACCTGCCAGAAACTATATTAGAAATAATTTATTTTATATGAAGTGAGTTCTTAAAGTGTTGCCTAAAGAATATTTTGTCTTCATGTAACCAAATATATCCAGTGATATAAATTCCAAAGTGCATCCTGTTGTTAATTTTATTGTAAAAATGCCTATTAATGTATTAGAGTAGAATAAAAGGAAGAGCTAAATTCAAGTTAAGGAACTACATATTGTTTATCATCCTAGTGGCATTGTTATATAGGTGAACTTAAATTATTTAAAGTAACTATCAAAAAATATTCAGGTGAATGTAGAAAATATGGTATAAGGATTTACAAGTTATTGTGAATGTATATATTGTAATTTCTAGTTAACCTATAATAATAATTATTGCAATATCAATCTGGATTACAAAAATTAAGGCTGATCTGAGATTATTTTACTCACCAATGCATAATTAGGGTTTAGCAGAGTATCTGATATTGAAGATATTAAATAAATATCAAATGACAGGCATTGTAGTGCATAACTGTAATCTCAATACTTGGGAAGCTGAGGCAGGAAGATCTCAGGTTCTAGGCCAGGAAACACCAATTTAGCAAGACCATGTTTCAAAATAAAATAGGGCTGGGGTGTAGCTCAGAGGTAGAACATCTCTGGGTTCAATCTCCAGTATCACACACAAATTGAAATAGAAAAACTTGAATGAATGGATAGAAAGATATGCTAATCAATCTATTGGTATCATTGAGACCTCCTATTGCTGCTAAAGTGGACAGAGACCAAAATCAAGCCCAAAGCAATAAAGTTGCTAAACAGAAAATCAGGTCAAGATTTAGAGGGAGAAGACAGACCACATCTGGGACAGGGAAGGAATTGAATAGGTGGAAATGCAAAAAGTCCCAGTATTTCAACTGAAACATAACAACAGAGGAAACTCACTGTAACTCCTGATCTACTGGCTTCCAAACCCTCAGTTCCCTTGATTGAACAGAGTTAGCTTTGATTTGAAACTTCGAGTAAACGAAAAGGAAACATTCTCTGACCAGTTTCTTGGCTAGATTTACCTTATATGGAAGGATACATGTTTGGAAGCATGATAGACACTCACCATCAAAAGGGAAATAAAACCTTTAGAAAGAATCATTAATCATTTTAAAGTTAGAGTTTAAAATTTTTCTTGTTTAAAATTGAGCTTGTACAAATATGAAAAATGAGACCAAATTAAGAAAATAAAATTTTCAATGATGAGTACCCAAATACAGCTACTTATCAGAACGTGTCCAAGAATATATATTTGTGTACATGCGGAGAAAGATATGGAAGCATTTCCCACTAAATACTGATAACTGCCTCTAGGTGGTGGCATGTTTGACAAATTTTACATTCTTCTTTTTTAATTTTAAAAATTACCATTTAAAGGTTTGATATTTGTCATTCATCATTTTATTACAAAATAAAACAAATTTAAAAAGGCATAGAAACTCTTATACATTTAAATATATAGTTGGACGTGGTTGCATATGCCTGTAATTCTAGTACTTGGGAGGCTGAGATAGGAAGATTGCAGGTTAGCTGCCAGTCTCAGCAACTTAGCAAGACCCTCTGCGACTTAGACTCTTTTGAATTAAAAAAAAAAAAAGAAAAAATAGAGAGGGGTGAATAGCTCAGAGGTAGTACATCCCTGGGTTCAATACCCAGTACCATAAATAACTAAATAACTAAATAACTAAATAAATATATACATACATACATACATAAATAAAATAGTTTATTTAAACTTGAAGTAGTTATGCTGTTTCTATTTTCCTGAAAAAGATAGAACTTATACAAGAAACCAAATTTACTCCCTTTTAAATGTAATCACATTACTTTTCGTGCTAAAAGACTAAGTATAAAATAATCTTGTTCAATATTTTTTATATAATACTGGTATTTTTGCAATTTAAAGGGAAGGAGAATAAAACAATGGTTAAAAACCGGAGTTACCAAAGCTGACAGCTGCAGCTTCCAATCCCCACTACTTGGTTAACTAAGTGATTCTGAGGCAAGTTATTTTACCTTTCTCTTCCTTGTTTTCTCAACCATAAAATAAAGGTAATAAGATCCACCTTGTAGAATTTTCATGAAGATTAAATATGAAAAGATGTCTGGCATGTAATTAGCCATCAATAAATAATAGCTTGAAATATCACTGAGAGAGGGAAAGGCATTTCAGAAATATGCCTGAGCAGACTTAAATGGAACATTTGATATTTTGTCTTGAAATTGTGTTTTAATGTTAGAGCAAATTACATTCACATTAGAAAAGTAAATGTTCAGACCTCTGGTATTTAGAATGATAACCATGATATGTGTTCATTATAAACTAAAGTAAACTATGCTGCTAGGATGTTTGTATAATTCTCGGTGTTTCATTCCTGCCTCTGCATTGTGTCTATTTCTCTGAACCTATGGGGAGCACAGTTCCATATGTTATTCCAGATGTTGTTGCTCCCAGCTTACCACATTGGTGTGAACCTGCAAGACTGATATATGGAGCCAAGAATATGTTTGAATTTGAAGGAAACTAGATTACACGGCAAGCTTTAATTTCACAATATATGAGTCTGAGTATTGCGTAGATTTGTTTTAACTAAGGCTTTCTCCAAATGTACCTGAAGTCCAATTCAATGTAATACATAGTCATCGAATATAAATTCAGAGACTACTATGTGCTAGACATTACTCCTAGAACTGGGAATCAATGGAGGAGGCAAGTATGCATATATTATGAAATTTATCATTTAATAGTGGGGGATATAGTCATAATAAATAGTGCTGCATATATTCTTATTATATATATATATATATATATATATATATATATATATATATGTATATAGTAGAAGGTGAGAGGTATTATAAGAAAAATTTACATTTGCTTTAAGTCCTTACACATCTCCAGTCCTCACCTGACCCTAACATCTAAAATTGCAATCTGGTCCATAACTCGAACTCCCCTAAAATTGTTCTATCCTCTGCTGAGCAATTACCACTGTTATTGCTATTTACTACCTTTTCTCTCCCTCCCATTAGAATGTAAACTCCATGAGCAAAGGAATTTTTGCCTGTTTTGTTCTTTGTGTCTGTTTTATTCTCCCTTTACACAGTAACACTACTGACTGATTAAATGATATGATAGAAAAACTCAAAATGTGCTCAAGGAGCAAAGAATTGAAAGAATTATAAACTTATCTTGCTGGGTATTGTGAGCTAATGAGCACATAGCATAATTTGTTTTCACTTTAGAATGATCATTGCATCGTTCAAAAGCATGAGGAGCAGCTGGAAGGGTGAATAACATAGAGACTTTCAGGAATGGTGAAAGCCTTCCTAGATAAGAGCAAATAGGTTGGAGAAGCAGTGATGGAAGGGGTGTGTGGTGGCATGTGCCTGTAATCTTAGCACTTGGAAGACTGAGATAGGAAGACCACGGATTTGAGGGCAGCCTCAGCAATTTAGCAACACTTTCAGCAACCTAGAAAGAGCCTGTTTTAAAACAAAAAAATAAGAAGGTCTGGGAATGTAGCTCAGAGGTAGAAAATTCCCCCCAAAAAATAAAAGCAGTGATAGAAAAAAAGAAATGGATGAAATATGAGATTTACTGTCAATTAGAAATTGGAAGTGAAAAAAATCAGGACCACTGAGCTCCAAGTTGAATGAATAGATGAATAGTGTTGTCTTTTAATGAAAAATAAGAAGACAGGAGGAGAGACACTTGAGAGTATATCTTCAGTTGAAACATTCTGAATTTAAGGCAATGCACAAATAGTTAGGTAGAGTAATAAATACTCTTAAATTGAATATTAGAGTCCCAGAGGAATTAGGACTAGAGTTTTAGCTTTGAGAAGCATAAGAAAATTGCTAACAGTTGAAGTCAAAGTGTGAATAAAATCAGCAATGTTTTATATGCTGAGATAAAATAAAAAAATAGAGATTTTTTTTTTAAGAATGGGCCATATCCCACTGACCAAACAATCATGAGCAGAGGTGGAATTCTCTACCTCTAAAATAAACCAGGAGGATCTAATGGTGCTCAGTTCTATTGTTGCTGAAGTAGCTATAGGAAGCTTTTTTTTTTCTTTTTTAGTCTCCAATTGGCATATATATGTGTGTGTGTGTGTGTGTGTGTGTGTGTGTGTAATTAATTATATATTCTTAATAATTGTAATAAGTAGGCTAACTACCCTTCTTTTCTCCCCTTTCCAGGATTTGGATGATGCTTCATAGGGCCACATCACTCCTTTTTCCCAGATGCTCCTCACCTGATGCATTCTCAATAGAGACTACTCTGTAGTCTTCCATAGCAGGTTGCTTATTGGTGGTTTGAATTCTCTCTCAATCTATGTATCTATTGGGACAAGAGACTTTTCTTTTCTTTTCTTTTCTTTTTTTGCGATACTGGGGATTGAACTCAGGGGCGTTCTACCTCCGAGCTATACCCCCAGCCCTATTTTTTATTCTTTATTTTGAAACCGAGTCTCACTAAGTTGTGGAATGCCTCACTAGGTAGCTGAGGCTGGCTGCAACCCCGGATCCTCTGGTATCAGCCTCCCAAATGCTGGGATTACAAGTGTGCACCACCATGCCTGGCTGACAAGAGCCTTTTCTAACCTTACCTTCCTTCCCCTTCTGCATTCATCTGGAAAATTCACTTATCAATTCTCTTCTCTTCTGCAGCTGAGCTACTAAGCACATCTACAGGAAATCATACAAATAAAGGTCATGTATGTGTATTATTGCAAACTTTAAGTGGAACCTTATCACTGATGGGGAAGGATTTTACAAATTTATTATTAGTTTGCTTTCACAGTTTTCACAATGGCTAGTTCATTCCTTCAGTGATTTCTGAAGCCTAGACTGCTTCACCCCTTCACTGTCTACTTCACAGGGAAAACAGAGGCCATAAATTACCTGAGTTTCTTTCCCACAGTTGGTGTGTTTTTTATTCTGATAGATTTACAGTTAAAAATGTATATCATGCCTCTATTAATTCTTTGTATAAATACCACAAATAATAATAACACATGAATGTCAGCATTTCACATGTTTTCTCAGACACACTATAGTCCCTACTTGCTAAAAACATAATAATTCTCTCTTGACAAAGACATTTTGTCTCTGAACATGTCTTTTCTTAGTTGGAGACATTTTTCTTTCTTTGGCCAAAATGGTATTTATTCTTCTTAGCATAGTTAACAACTTACTTGCTTTGTGAAATATTCTCAGATGTTAATGATAACTATACACATTCATTCATAAAACTGTTATTTATGTTTGATTCTTTTCTCTGTATATGTTCTTGAACTGTGAGCTCTTTAGTAAAGGGAACTTGACCTTCTTTTTCATTTTAATTTTTTTCATTTCATTTGATGGAGATTGGAAAATATTAGACTTTCAATACTTGTTTATTCAACTGAATTAAATTAAAAAGCTAATATCAGGTACTGAGAAACTAACATATAATTAAATATAACCTTCAATCCTTTTTAATGTCACTCTTAAAAAAGTTGAGAAGAAATTATTTTCTTCATCTAATTAAAGCTACATTATATACTAAGACAAGAAAAATGAAAAAGCCTGCCTTAGAACTTTTCTTTTTTTTTTTTTTTTCCATACTGGGGATTGAACCAAGGGGCATTCTACTTCTGAGCTATACCCCCAGTCCTATTTTTTATTCTTTATTTTGAAATAGGAACTCATTTAATTGTGGAGGGACTCACTAAGTAGATGAGGTTGGCCTCAAACCTGGGATCCTTCTAACTTAGCCTCCCAAGTACTGGGATTACAATTGTATGCCACAATTCCCAGCTTGCCTTAGAACTTTTTATCTTTTTAAAACTGATACATTTCCACTTTCTGTCTTCTTGCTTATTAAATTTTCCACAATTTTTCTCAATTTTCTTTTTATGTTTGTGTCTTCTGAAAAAATTTAGCTAGATGAGGGGAGGATTTAATTTAATAACCTAATAGTTGGGTATGTATTTCACTATTAGTTTGCAGGTTTAACATACTCATTTTACCATCTCTTCAGGATACAAAGATTATGAGCAATTGTGATAAATTTCTTATATAATTTTTATAAATCTTATTTATTCAGTAACTGACTGATTTTGCATACTGGCTTATTTATTCCAACTATTAAGATGTTATATATTTATTCACCAATCAACTATCTTTAGGATGATTATGATGATGGTGATAGTGATGGTGATGATGGTGATGATTTGGTTCTGGGGACTGAATCCAGATGCTAGAGGCATTCTACCTCCCAGATACACCTTCAGCTCTATTTCATCTTTTGTTTTTAAACACCGTCTTGCTAAGTTTATGAAGGTATTTCTAAGTTGCTGAGGATGCTCTCGAACCTGCTATTCACCTGTCTCAGAATCCTAAGTACTGGGATTTCAGGCATGTGTCATCATGCCTGGCTCTTTAAGAATTTTTAAAATGATGTCTTCTTTAGCTTAGTCATAAATTACTCTTTTTTAAATATTGTATTAAACCTTCATAAGTTTTACTTGTGATAGACTGAAAGAAAAAGCAGCAGAAACATATTCAAATAATTAATGGCTAAAATATTCCCAAATTTGGTGTAAAACATAAATTTATAAACTCCATGAGGTCAATAAACTGCATATTGAACAAAGAGGTTCACACACAAATACACCAGAGTGATAATGCTGAAAGCATGAGAGAGAAAGACTGACAGTGAGAGTGAGAGAGAAAATCTTGAAAGTAGCTACGTGAAAAGTTTATAAAGTAAGAAGCTCCAATAATATTAGCAGCTAACTTCTCAACCAATCTTTAGCAGAAACAATGCAAACCAGTTGAAAATGAGATGACAAAGCACTGAAGAAAATATAAAAAAAGAAAAAGGTCAACTAAAAATCTCATATTTAGCAAAATTATCTTTCAAACATAAAGAGGAAATAAATATAACCCCAAATAAATAGAGAATTGTTGTTAGCAGATTATACTATATCACTATCTATATATCCACATTGTGTTTGGAGATTAAAAACAAATGTAATATATACGACAAAACTAGTACAAACTAGGTGGGTGGGAGCAAAGCTAAACTGAAATAGGAAAATGAACAATAGTAGATTGTAATTTAAAACAAATTAATGACAGTCAGAAAGAACCAGCCAAGATGTCCATCAACAGATGAATGGATTACAAAACTATGGGATTTGTACACAATGGAATTTTACTCAGCCATAAAGAAGAACAAAATCATGTTATTTGCAGGGAAATGGATGGAACTGAAAAACATTATGCTAAGTGAGATTAGTTAATCACAAAAAGTAAAAAAAAATCATATGTTCTCCCTAATATGCAGAAGGTAGGGAGAAAATGGGCATAAGAGGGACTCCAGATGAAGAAGGAGAAACCTTAGGTGAGCAAAGAAGTGGACTTAACTGAAGGTGATGGGGAGGGGCACCCTAATGCATATGATGCACTTTCACAAACATATCAAAGTCAACCACTAATCTGAACCTGAGAAGGAGAGAGGGTGAGGGAATGGGACGGGAATTGGGGTAGGGTTAAACGAGAAATGTGTGCATGTATGCCTTTATCAGCTTGTACCTAACAATGTTGTATGGTTACAATGTACCAATTAAAAAAAATTTTTAAAAAAGCAAATAAGATATTTAATGTAATAAACTTCCTATACACGTATTCTACTTTCTTCTTTCTACTTTTTGAAAGAGTACACACACACACATATATATATATATTTATAATTATTGAGATGTATCTTGAGTTAATTATATATAGATATAATATGTGTTATAATAATAGCCCACAAATAGGAAAAGAAATTAAAGATAGATAAAAGCAACATTTTCATATCTCACTGAAGAAAAGTTAGTATAAATCTGAAGTAGACTCTGATGTATATATATGATAAGATCTAGAACAACTATTATAAATATACATGTTTATATAGTGAAAAAATAAAAGAATTAAAATGATACACTATAAAATAGGGCAAAAAACTATAAAGGAGAAACAGGAGCAAAAGATGAGACATATGGAAGATATAAGTTCAGTTACATCAATAACATTAAGCATGAGATGACACGCTTGAGAGTCTGAGGTTCAAAAAGGTTAAAAAAATGGAAATAGCAACTGTAATAAACAGTTATCATTATACCAATATTACATTAAAAGGCTTTAAAACAAAAATGGAATAAACAGGTATGTTTCATAAAAGTAGGTGCCAAACCATTAGAAATATATAAAAATTACAAATACATATGTACCTAACAACATAGCCTCCAAAATTAATAAACCAAAAAATGACAGAATTGAAAGCCAAAATGCAAAATTCATAATAATAGGTGGAGATTTCAATATCCAATTTTCAATAATGTTAAGAATAGAGACAATAATCATGTGAAAAAATAACAATGTTGGAAAACTCATCCAACTGTCAGCACTTAATAAAAAGATATCTTAATCAAGAAAATATAGTAACATCACAAAGCTTCACATGCAAAATTAAGTCAATAAAACCTTCTCATATACATTTCCTTGAACTTTGACAAGGGTGTCAAGACAAATCAATGAGGAAAAATTAGGCTTTTGACAAATAGTTCTTAGATGGTTAATATTCACATGAAAAAAGGAATAGGTTCTAGAGATCTATTGCACAGAATGATGAGTATAGTTAACAATAACATAATTTATAATTAAAAATTGCTAAAATAGTACATTATAAGTATTCTCACTAAAAAGACCAGTACATGAGGTCAGAGACACAATAATTAGTGTGATTTAACATTTTATAATGTATTCATGTATCAAAACTTCACATTGTGTATCATAAAAGTTAATTTTATTTTTTATTTAAAAATTAATTTAAAATTAATGAAGTCGGACTTCTTATTTGTACCATACACATAAACTAATTTTAAATAGAATCTAGAGCAAAACTGTGTCATTTGCAAGAAAATGGAAGTACTTGGAAAACATGTTAAGTGATATTAGTCAATTACAGAAAGTGAAGGGTCATATACTTTCTCTAATATGCACAAGATAGAGAGTAATTGGATACAAGAGGGTCCTCAGATGATGGAGGAGAAACCTCAGTGGAACCACGGAGTTGGTCTCAGGGAAGGAAAGGAGGAAGACTGAGATGTATTAATGGAAATACTACCGTCAACTATGTGTACATTTGTGAATCTACCCCCATCAATCTCAGTACTCTATATTGGGAAGAAGGGAAATGGGGAGGTTGGGGGGACACCAAATACTGGGTGCATGTATGTCATTGTCAACATAATTTACATTATGATGTGAGATTATAATCCACCAATAAAAGCACATTAAAAATTGAGAAAAGAATCTAGACCTAAATATAAGAACGGAAGTTGTAAAATTCTTTGAAGAAAATATGAGAGTAAATCTTTGTGAGCTCAGGTAACTCACAAAAGATAAAATAGAAAAATAAAACTTCATCAAAATTAAAACTCCTACACTTCAAAGGATATGATAAAAAAAACCCTGAAAAATGAATAAGGATACTTGCAATTCATACATCTGATAAAGGACTTATAGCTAGAATACATAAAGAATTATTCAGTTTAATAATAAGAAAAACAGCACAAATTATAAAATGGTGAGTGGATCTGAATAAACATTTCTCCAAGGAATATTATAAGTGGTTAATGATGCATAAAAAAGATAATAAGATCCATTATTCATTATGGAAATAAAAATAAATGGTGATATACCACTTCATAGCTTGGATAGCTATAATCACAATTCCATGATAGTCAAATAACAAGTATTGAATAGGAGAATGTGGTGCAAATGTAAGTCATTCATTGCAGGTAAGAATAGTGCAACTGCTTTGAAAAATGTTAGTGGGGCCATTACATTCCTCCATATGTGCCAAGAGAAATAAATGTATACATCCACATAAAAGCTTACACATAAATAATCATAGCAATTTCATTACTAATAGCCAAATAGTGGAAACATCCTAGATTCCCATCAACTGATTAATAAATGTGACATAATACTCCTTTTCAATGAAAAGAAATGAAGTAGGGATGCATAAATTAGCCTTGGTGAACCTTGAAGATATTATGCTTAGTGAAAGAAAGCAATCATAAAATACCAAATGTGGTATGATTCCATTTATATGAATATCTAGAATAGTCAGATCTATAAAGACAGGATGCTCATTAGTGGTTGCCTAGAATTGAAAGCATTGTAGGAAAGTAACAATGACTATTAATGGATATGTGTTTTGGGATTTTTTTTTTTTTGGTAATAAAAATATTCAAAAGTTGATTGGCCAATCCTGAAATTTTAAAACTCAGTTGTTTGAAACTACCTTATCACCAGCGACATCCCATAAAACTGAGTTTTTCCACTTAACCATATTGCCATTTTAGTCCAGATAATTATGTGTAGTAACAGTTTTCCTGTGCATTGCAGGAGTTTAGCAGCATCTCTGCCCTCTACTTATTGTCAGTAGCAAACTTTTGCAGTAATGACAGTTCAAAATGCCTTCAGATATTGTCAAGTGTCCCCTACGGGTCAAAATCACCCGTGCTTAAGAACCACACATATCAGCCAGGTGTGATGATGCACAACTCTAATCCCAGACCAGAAAATCTCAGGTTTGAGAACAGCCTCAGTAACTTAGTGAGAAGACTCTCAGCAACCTAGTGAGACCTTGTTTCAAAACAAGAAATAAAAAGGAATAAGGGCGTAACCCTGAGGTAGAATGTCCATGCGTTCAAGGTTCAATCCCCACAATCCCCAGCAGCAGAAAACACACACTCACACACATACACACTTCACACTTTTATAGGATTGAAGGATACACATTAAAAACTTAACCATGGACACCTCTGAAGAGATCAAGGCAGTATAGGAAAAGCTGGAGGGGAGAACTTTCACATTTTTCTCTATATACTCTTGTACTGAACAGGTAAATTAAAAATTACAATGGGCTCAAATATTATATATTTTTCAGATAATAAATGTTGGTGAACTTCTTGTCAAAGCAAACAAATAAAATTAGCCTATCCTGACAAATATGAAATATTAATACTGTAGGCCAGACATGAGGTGGTGGTGACTCATGGAAATGGAGATGGTGGCGAGTAATTTGAATTTTAATATATAATTAATATACTGTCTACAAGACTCATGGAGAATGAACCAGAGACATAAATTATTTTGTTTTGCTGAGCAACTGGCTAAGTGATAATGCCATTTTTGAGATGGGAGAGTTAAGAATGAGCAAAATCAGCTTTTGTGAGAAAATGTAGAACCAATAGTTTGTTTGGGCAGGTAATTTTGAGATCATATTAGACTTCCATATTTTGATTTTTATGTGGTTTGTATGTACCACAGAATGGATACAATTACAATTTTCATAATGGTCTATGAGAAATAATGAATAAAACTACTTTTACTGCTTAAAAGTTGGAAATGAATAAGAAAATTTTAAAAACATTTTATTCATGTTTTATTGCTTTGTGAGAAAAATAATATCTAAAGTTAGACACAGCTGAAAAGAAGAATGAAGTTAACATGTTTTTCCAAAGCAAAAATGGAAAGTATTCACTTGAGAATAAGCAAAAAAAAAAAAAAAAAAAGTTCACCACATAAAAATCTAAACATAAAAATGTTCACTAAATCAGAAACAAGGAAATGTTAGTGCATTAGAAAACATGACTATAACCCATGATGTTAGGCTCCGCTGTACAAAATTAGCGTTTTTACAATAATAAATTTAGAAAGTATAATTCTTAAAACATCTGTATTAGGAATCTGATTTTGTTTTTTATATCTTTCAACCATAAACAAAGAAATTAATTCAAAAGACCAATTTAATTCTCATTTTTTTAATATGTGGAAGAGAATTAATTAAGGGAAAAGAATATCTAATTATTTATAAAAACTTACATTAACTTTCATTTGATCTCTTTCAAAGAGACAAAGAGACAGGCTTTATATTAAAAACTTTAAATTAAGCATATCATTTAAACCTCACAGCGACACTATAAAATATGTATCTCAATTTTTAAATGAAGAAAAGATTTTGTTATGTAAACAACTTGCCCAACTCACACATAATAATGCAGTCCTAATTCATACTGGTATTCAGACTGGTAGTTTGAACTAGTTCATGATTTTGTAGAACATGTAGGAAGAGTCTCTCTCTCTCTCTCTCGTTCTCTCTCTCTCTGACACACACACACACACACACACACACACACACACACACTTAAAAATAGAAAAATAAAAGAAAAACACTCTATTATAGTCATGGTCTAGTTTTCTGCTTTCATTGATGTCCATTGCTACTTTGCAATCAAGAGCAATCGAACACAGAGATCCTGATGAAGTATAAACATTGCAAATCCTTTCTGTTTTCTAGTAGAGATGACATACTGATCACTTTGGTTTAAATTCAACCTCAGATAGCCAATCAGCACACTCAGAGTTCACATATACTTACATGTTAGCCTTCCTTTCCTTTGATAACAGAGGTGTCCCATCTTTTTTTTTTCTATTCTACCTTTAAAGAGTTACCGTATGCCTCTCAGGTTGTGAAGATCTCCAGCTTTAGCTTGTTTTTCAAGTAAAACTAGCCTCAAAATGCAGAATATGTTTCCTAGGATTGAAGGGATTTAAATTACACTGTAGCTAAGATGTTGTAAGCGGACCAGCTAAAGCAGTGTTTTATTTCTGAAGTAAATGGACTGAAACAGATGGAAGGGAGAAAAGAGAGCTTTCCTAAAGGCACAGTGACTGTGTGTCACCAGCTGTTGCTGGGAGATAATGGGCGATGGCAAGTGATGTATAGGAAGAAGTCTAGCTGCCTGCAGCCGCGGCTTTGGACCGTCAGGAGGAAAAGGCCTCTCCTTGTGGTTTTTTGAATTGAAGGTGAAGCCTGGAATTTGCAATACCTACTTAAAATGACACTGCTTTATTTGACTGAAACATAAAATAGGACGAAAAAACTGTCCATTTTATTTCACAGGTGGATTTAGCTAAAACCATATACTTCACAGAGGGAGCCATCAGGGGCTGTGGTTAATAGGTAAAAGGTAAAAATGGAATATATTTTTAATCGTGTTGTGTGACCTGTAAACATTTTTGTTGTTTAAACTTGTATTTTGTTAAATTTTCTTATTTAAAATTTTGTTCTTTAAATACGGAGTTCTTTAATATCGTTTTAAATCATAATTGCCTAAATTTGGTTTTTGGAAAAAGCCTAATTTCTTCATTAATTGACTCCATTGGTATTAAAAAAAGCCTCAAGGCATCAGGTGGATGACCTTCTAGACTCTGTAAAAGTAGGGCTGAATTTATGGGGGAGTAATATTTTTCTCATAGAAGCTACTTAAAAGGGACTCTGGAGTTGGGCATGGTAGTGCATGTCTGTAATTCCAGTACTTGGGAGGCTAAGACAGGAAAATCACAGATCAGAGATCAGCCTCAGAAACTTGCTGAGACTCTCAGCAACAGTGCAACCCTATTTCAAAACAAAACAGTTTTTAAAAGGGGCTGGGAATGCAGCTCAAAGGGTTTTACTGGGCACATTTCCCAGTAAAACACACACACACACACACACACACACACACACACACACACACACACACACACCACTCACCACTCTGTGGAAAAAAGGGGGCTCTCAGGCAGCCCTTATGTATTTCAATACTCATGTCATTTTTTATACAGTCTTGCAGGTCATCTATGGAGGGAGATGGGTTGACTAAGCATGTTGGAAACACACTGTCAAGTATTTATGTATCAATTAGAAGAAAGCAGCCAGACATGGTGGCACACACTTGTAAGCCCAGGATTTGGGAGGCTGAGACAAGAGGATCTGGTTGGCGGCCAGCCTCAGCTACTTAATGAAGTCCTCCAAAACTTAGTGAGAACCTGTTTCAAAATAAAGAATAAAAGATAAGGCTGGGGGTGTAGCTTGCAGGCAGAATGCCCCTGGGTTCAATCCCCAGTACCGCAAAAAAAAAAAAAAAAACAAGAAGCAAGTGATTAAATTGACACATGGACACATGGATACATCTGAACACAAAGGTGTCAAGTGGAGAAAAACAGTATGAAATTCAAAATAAAACATAAATATAATATCAGCTAAGCACAGTAGTATATAAAATATATGTACAAATTAATACAATTACAAGTTTATAGTAAAATAAAAATACATTGAATGCATCAAAATAATTACTTAGAAGATGAGGGAATAAGAAGAGACTTGTGAAGGCAAAAGTTTATAAAGAGTGAATTTTCAACTTGAAACATCAAAAGTAATATAGGGTTAGATCTGGAGGGAAACACACCAAATATTGTATGTATATTCCTATCAGCATTGTAACTCATTATGGTGGATAATTACAATGTATCAATAAAAGTATACTAAGAAAAATAAGAGAGGAGTTGTATTCATTTGTCCAGGCTGCTATAGCAGAATATTACAGAATGGGTTTAGAGCATAGACATGCATCATTTTATAGTTCTGGAGGTCCATGATAAAGTTACCAGCAAATGTGGTATTTGGTGAGGACACTCTTTCTAAACTTGCTTAATAGTGTCTTTCCACTGTGCTTGCTTGGAGAGAGTGAGTAAGTTCTGATTTCTCTTTCTATAGGGACACCAATTCTATTGGATGAGAGTCCTACTCAGGGATTGAACCCAGGAACATTCTACCTCTGAGCTACACCCATAGCCCTATTTTTTAATTCTTTATTTTGAAACAGGGTCTCACTAAGTTGGGTAGAGACTCACTAAGTAGCTGAGGCTGGCTACGGGATTACAAGCATGCGCCACCACGCTCAGCAGTCCTACTCTTTTGACCTCATTTTACCCTAATTAACTACTCTAACTCTAAATGCAGTAACATTGGAGATAAAGGCTTCAACATATCAACTTGGGCAGGGGCATAATTTAGTCTATAGTAGAGATCTTCTGTAGACCTATGATGACAGCATGCAATTTGAACTCACAAGTATTATTAACTGAGGATGATGTTTTAGGAGAGGGATGTTAAATGATTCCAGTCTTCTGTCATTCCCTTATTCCCAAATCTTCAAAAACTCATGCCACAGGAAATAGTCTATAGAGGCCTCAGGGCCAAGTCTAGAGTGAGGCACAAGACCCCTTTAAAGTCTACAACTGTGGTAGCTCACTCTAGTCCTGGCTCTTGGTGAGCTCTGCTGTGATGAAGATCATCTTGAAAATTCCCTTAACTTGATTAAACATACACATTTGTTCCTGAATCTAGCCCCTAAACACCCTTTTTTAGAGTTTTCTTTTTCTTCGAAAACTTAATAATTGCAATTTATTTTTCTGTGCCCTACAATATGTCAGTCTTCTCCTAGTCCTTTGCCAGTTTTGCAACCCAGGAATACCTTTCTCAGGGCCAGGCAACTGTCCTTGGAAATGTAGTGATTACAAAGATAGCAGTACTATCTCCCATCTTGTTGGAGGTAAGGAGCTTAACTTCAAAAAGCAAATACAGATGGCTTAATCATCTTGAGCAACCTCCTCCCTACTGTCACCCAGTACTTTTCTGATGCTTAAAAACTCTTCTATCTTTTGTTTTGGTTGAGTTTACTCTGTCTCTCCTATTGCCAGTGTCATCAATAAAAATCTTCCCTTCTCATTTAAATTCCCTGATGCAATTTTTTTTTTTTTCTTGGCAGTTTTAAGTTTGGGTTAACAGAGAAGGTATGCCAGTGAAATGAGTCAGTACATAAGTATAATTAACAAGTCATATAAATTAGAAGATAAAAGCAAAACAATTCTAATCTAAGGCCTGTCTTCATAACTTAAGATCTTGGTGGGAGCACTTGTCTAGCATGCACCAGGCCATGGGTTCAATCTGTGGCAACACACACAGACACAGACACACACACACACACAATACTAGAGATAATATTTACTTTCCCAAATTACATTTGAATTAGGCCTCAACTTAGATGGGTTTAACTACTAAGTGAGGATGGCCTTATATATTTATACCACATTGGAATACCCTGTCAGCTAACACTCCTATTTCCCCTAATAGAAGTATGGTACAATTAAAATTTTAAAAATACATATTTTATTGCTAACACTTCTCTTTGACCAATGCTTTTGTAAGATTTATTGGTAAATTTACAGATATTGTCTGGATTTTCAGCACCATCTTCAAAAGTTCAAGCTTTCCTCTATTGCAGGAAAGTACTGACTGAGATTTGGAAGATATGAGAGGAAAATGCATTATTCTCCTCAAAACAGGTGTGTAATAGTCCTGAGGCTTTTTAAGGAGCTTCATATCATATACTTAATGCTCAAAATGTTGGATTCATCAGTTGTGGATACCTGTGATATAGACAGTTCCCAATTTTTTTTTCAAGTCCAACATCACCATTTTATAGGTTGTACAATTCCTGTCAAGTAACTCTTTTGTTAAAAATATCTTGGGTCATTTCTGTTTCTTAGATAACTATTTAGTAACAACAATTATTAGGAACACTCTAAACCTTCCAGAACTAAAAATAAAGTCAATGGTAAAAAAATTTATCTTTCTTGCAGATAATGTGATAATATATGAAGAGGACAAAAACACAACAATATTAGAACTAATAAATAATTCTGTAAAGTTGCAGGATACAAACTCAATATGTGAAAATTAGTTACATTTCCTTACACAAGTATCTATAAAATGAACGAAGAAACAATCTTCTTTATTATAGTGACAAATCCAAGGAAGTGAAAGATTTATGCAATAAAACTATAAAACATTGATGAAAGAAATTGGTGGCAGAACTATAATCATGTGTGTCATAGACATGTGGGTCAATGGTGGACTACATATGCAACAGTGTTTCCATAGATTATATCACCTGTGACATCACAGCAGTCTATAGTTCATGTAAGTACACTTCATGATGCTTGTACAAAGAAAAAAATAGCTAATGATGTCATTATCTAGTGAGGCATTTATAAGAAAATACCTCTATTTTTTCAAACAACGCATAACTGTAAATTGAAAGATATCCTTAAATAATGGATTAGAAAAAATAGTTTTAAATGTTCATATTACTCAAAATAATATGCAGATTCAACACAATCCCTATGAAAATTCCAATACCATTTTTCACAGAAATAGAAAATAATTCTAAAATTGTAAAAACCCCCACACTTACTGATTTCAAATTGTATTAAGAAATGACAGTAATAAAAAAGGTATGGTTCTGGCATAGAAAGTAATACGTAAGTAATTGGGAGCATGCCCTTGAAGGTGATAGTGGGACACTTGCCTCTTTCTTCTCCCTCTCTCTCTCTCTTTAATCCCTGACATTGTGGTTTAAAATGATATTCTTTTTTCCTAGATGCAATATATTTAAAAATAGTTTATATATTATTTCATTTTTTATACTTTTATTAGTGCATTATAGTCTCATAATAATGCAGTTTCTAGTGGTGATGTCATATATGCACACAACACTTGGTGGGCTTTCCCCAGGCTCCCTCCTGTCTCTCCCTCTTCCCCATGCAGAGTATTGAGAGTGGTGTTGGTATCCTCACATATGAACATAATGCCAATGGAAGTGGCTCCTTGATTGATTCCCCCCCCTCCCCGCCTTCCCCTAGACCACCTCCACCTCCTTGGCTCCACTGGAGTTTCTTCTCCATTATCTGAAATTACTCTGGTATCCCAATTACTCTCTAGTTTCCCTATATGATCCTGTTCTTTTTATTATTTTTTTAACTGTTTTATTGCTTTCAGAGGAAAATGATAAAATATTAAGTAAATATACTGGAGAATTTTTAAACGGTATCAACAAAGTGCAAAGTGAGATATTCATTATAAAACATCTTTGAGAACATAAATAGATAAGGCCTTAAATAATTGTTTTCTAGGTTCTTCTTGAAATTTTTTTTCCCCAATGGCTTTATGATCCTTCTGAAATATTTACTTTTTACTCTATTGATCAAGATGTAGCTTCACTCCTTTATACCTCTGGAGAAATAAGGCCTGATTTTGTCATGATTCTAGGATTCCATTATGTATAAAAAGGAGAATGTTTCCCATTTCTTGGCTATAATTAACACTGATAAATTAACAATGCTAAATTTTAACACATGACTTAAAATTTTTAATTTCTGACTTAAAGTATCAGGAATTATTGATAAGAGATTTATATAAAAAAGTCTAAGATATACTTTGACAGATATTGTGGATTTATTTTCTTCCATTCTTTTAGGATATGAGTTAGGATGCCAAGAAAGAAAAAGAAGAGATGAAATATAAATGGGCAGTGAAAAAGGAAATAATTAAGATTTATGGAAACTTTAAGATATAAATATTTAACAAATGTAGAATAATTTCACAAAGTTTGCCATTTTCAACTAAAAGAGCTGCAAGTCACTTTACCGGTGAACATCACCCACACTTGTTGTTTTGTAAAATAATATTTCTATTTGCTGCCATAGGACAAAATAATCTAAATTCACATTTGCATTTTAAAAGCAATGTTGAAGACCCATGACAATCATAAAACTTTAAAAGTGCTGTATCATATTTGAATCATTCCCAGATGACACGTTCCTTAGAGTTTTGATACTGGATAAAGCAATATAACAAAAAAGAAGCAGCATTAGAGTTGAACAATAAAACATGGATCGTCAGGAAATCAAATTTAAATAAATAAATAAATAAATAAAACTTTAAAATGGCTATAATCTATTCCATACATATCAACCAAGCCAATTACTCTTTTTTAAATGGGACATGAAAGCAATAACAAATTTGAAGGGCATTGTAAGCCTGTCCAAAGGTATACAGCTAAACAGTATTCAATATGTAAATAAAGTAGATTTTAATGATGTGTAACAAATATAGGTATGAAAACATATTTTCAGCATGGAATTTTGAGTATGTGTTGCTTACTTTAGCTATCATTTTTCATTATTATATTCAAACCTTAATGAAAAAATATCAACATGACAGCTAGCCTTCACTAAAATGAGGTTTTACTTGGCAAAAAGATGAAACTTATCTTTCAGATTGTTTATTATAATGTCATAATTTCAGAAACAATTTTCAATAAAATTGTCTGGTATTATTTTATAAATGAATGATAATGAGGCCTAACTTCCATTTATCTAAATTACCAGGTTAACAACATTATTTCAATATGCTGTGAGTACAGGTTCAGAATGGCAACAGGAACACATTAATGCTCAAAAAATTCATACCTGATGTTTGAATATAAGGCAAAAATGGAATTATGTTGAAACTGAAATTATTATTGTTATTATTTCATACCTCCATTATGAACAGCTGTTCATTTTGAATCATATTGTAGGAATAGCTCATGTCTATAAATGAACATTTTGTGATGAGAAAATGTTGATGTTTCTATTCTACTTTTTAAGTCACAAATAATATGTGAAAATTAGATATGCCTTATAAAAAATTATATGCATTAGGTTCACATTTCTATCATGTTACCAATAGTAATCACTTATTCAGAAATAAATTTGTTCATTCTTTGGCCTGATTGTTTAGTAAGTTTAATAAAGAAAAGATTTACAGTATTTGCCAGGATGAGAAAGAAGGATTGCAGGTTTGAGAGGCCCTCCACAAGTTAGTGAAACTCTATCTCAAAATAAAAAATAAAATAGGGCTGTGTAGCCAATAGGAAAAACACTCCTGGATTCAATCACTAATACCAAAAAAGAGAAAAAAAAATATATTTCTCTAATTAAAAAAAGATTGTAACAAGCATATCAAAAAGTTCTTTAGATATTCAGTACTTATTTCATCTGTGTTAACTAGCAAGTATTATTTTGACATTAATTCTTCATATAGTGGATTTCAACTGATAAGTAAAAGTAATTAATGTACTTCAGTATTTCAGTAGGTAGATATATGAACATTTTCAACTAATGTTTAAAGTTATTTTTTATAATTATGGAAATACATATTAAAATTCCATTTGCTTTTGAAATATTGAATTAAATGGTAGACCAAAATTTTTAAAAGGACATATTACTGAAAGAGTAACTTACTATTCTTAAATCACTGTGAATAATTACTTTGAAACACAGGACAAATTTAAAGCAATATAATCCCTCCCAACCCCTAAATCTTTATTGAACCATGCAAAACCTTTTCTTAGTGCTGACCTAAATGAATGTAGTCAGGAAATAGGCTATTCTACCCAGGGGTAGAGGGGTTAAAAAAATCACCATGTAAAGACTACCATGACACAGAATCCACTTGAATTTCAGCAGCTGACCTGCAATAAAATGAGTTTCCAAGTGTATGGGTCAAAACAGAAAGCCCAATAGCCTCTTAGTGGACTAAGTTTAGTGCATGTTGTCTATAGTTTTCCTCACATTATATGTAGCATTTCACCCTGCATTGTATTTCTTCTATCCTATGTATCTTTAATGAAATCATGCATTAATTAGGTGTTCTATACATATTAGTGAATTTTATGTGAAATAAGAAAAATGTATTTCTTCTTCATATGAATTCAATATTGTCCTATAAAAAGCATATGGCCACATTTGAAAAAATTAATGGTAAATTATATATAGTATAAGAATTAAGTAAATTATTTTTAAGATTCAAGTGTATTATCTGTGTTTCACTTAATTCTCAGAAACTATCACGTGATTTTACTATAACACTTAATGCGATCTATATTTTGTTTTCATACTACTTTCTAATTCAGAAGTCTGTTTATCTGAATTATATATTCCATACACACTCCAATTCCTGCAAATGATGAGTAGATGTTTTGGCAAGCTTGCCTAGGTAGTTTTATAAATGAATTTAGCCATCGACTGGTGTGTTTTAATTGCTATAATTTGAATAATTAATTCTATGTTTAGAAAATGAGTTCAAGGTGGTGTGTGATTAACCACATTTAATGAAGTTATTACCTGATTAAATAGCATTGCATGCTGATGATTGATTATATCCAAATGCTAATCAATTTGATTTAAATTGCCTATATGTATTTGAATTTGTTACACTTTTGTGTTACACTTACTACTATAAAAACTACATGATATTTTATTAGAAGTAATTGTTCATACTCTCACTCTTTTCTTTTTTAGAAGCATAAGGTTAAAAAAAAGTTTCAACTCCAGTAGCAACAACTATAGAGGAAGTTCTTGGCTTAGGAAATAATTTCATTTTAGAAAGTAGAACTTTTAATCAAAGGGTCTAGTATGATGGAAAACTCCATGTTAGAAATTGACATGTGATTTGTTTTTGTCTAATTCCCTTTAGTGTCCCTTTAGACTTGTTTCAATGAAATGTATCATTTTACAAAAGTCCTTGGAGTATGTTTAAAGTGAAGTTTCTCAATTTCCAAATTTTTGTATATAAATCTTTGTAATAGTACACACTATAAGTCTTTAAATAATTATAATTTACTACTGAAAATGCAGTGTAAGTATAAGGTGTTCTAAACATGGAAAACAATTACCATAGTTCTTTAATATAAAAGTACAAGAACAATATATAAAATGTTTACATTGAGAACTTTAGTCACTTTAAGCCTCTAGAAGCAGTTTCATTTGATTTTGAAATATATTTTAAATTGCATTTGCATATAGATATAATTTAAACACATACTTCACTCAATCTCTCTTAAGCTTTAGTGAATTACAAACTAACAGGATAGGCTAAAAGATGTTTACCTTTCTCTAAGAAGAATTTGATTATTTAAGTGTTCTTCATAAAATTGATTTGTTTACAACACATAATTCTGTGAAATATGTGCAAATATTTTTAATGTAGATACATTTTCTATTGAAAAGTATACCTATAACTTTAAAATATATTATAATGATAGAAAAATTAAATTTATAAACTAGTAATCTAATAATTATAATACAATAGATTCTTATATTTGGAAAGAACTTTCAAGTTTATTCATTTTCATACTTACTAAGTCTTTCAATTACTGGAAAGCTCAAAGCTCATGCTTTTATTTCTAGTATTTCATTTTTTTAAAGTAATCACTTTTAATTTCCTCCATCATAATACTTAATTATGATTTCTGCAATGTCAGTAACCTTTATATATACCTTAGTTTTGCAAAGATTCAGTGAAAATGCCCTGTCCTGCTTCCATCCTTCTTTCCTGTCCCCTTTTCTTCCTCTCTTCTTTTTGTTTATCTCTCTGTAATATTTCTTCCTTTCTTCTTCATAATTTCATTATTTTTACTTTAGAAAATTTTGGGGAGATATATATATATATATATATATATATATATATATATATATATATATATATATATATGATAGTCACAGTGTTCCATATATAAAATGTTTACTCATTTAACAAATATTTATTGCATATTATATTAGTTTTCTATTGCTGATACCAATTACTATGATTTAATAGTCTAAACCAACGCATTTTTTCCTCTTAGTACTTTGAAGTTCAGAAGTCTAGAATGAGCCAACATTTGAGATCCTACTTTCGAGAGACTTTCAGAGTGAATCTGCTCCCATCTCAAAATTATTAACATAATCACATTTGCAGAATCTCTTTTTACTGTGAATAATAACATAGTCACATCTTCAGGAGATTAGGATATGGACATCTTTGTGGGTAAGGCATTATTGACCCTTCCACCAGTGCCTAACATGGTTGAAATAGTCAGAAGTGTCTTTAAAATGTTTTAATCAAAGATTTGATTACATATGTTTGGTCTTTACATTCTAGAGAATGAAAAAAAGCATTATGTAGGAGTCATAACATAAAGACTTAATTCAGAACTCTGAAATATTATTTGGGGTAGAGAGTCAGTCAGATGGCCACAAATGATCTCCACCTCCTAATATATATTCTTTATCAAATTTTCTGTAGTGAGTGGATGGACATAAAGACTCACTTCCTAGGAATGAGTTATAGACATGGTAGTGGATGTTATTTTTTGGAGTAGGTTACAAAAAGACAGTGAATTCCATCTTTGTCATCTGCTTTCAGTCACTTATCAACTTGGCCTGAGGCAAGCCAAATGACATGTGGTGAACTTCCCTATAAGTTATTGAGGCAAAAACTGAGGGAAGCCTGAGGCCCACAGCCAGTGAGAAACTAACGCTCTTTGTCCAACAGCTCAGGAGGAACTAAAACGTGTAAATAATTAATTCCATGAGCTCATAAAGCTCTTCTCCCTGTAGCAGCCTCTTGTGGTACCCCAAGCCACAGGCACCCAGATAAGCTTAGCCTTTAGTCTAGGTTCCAAAGTCACAGAAACTGAAAAAATAATGCTTAATGTTTAAATTGTTGAATTTTGAGGCAATTCGTTATGTAGCAATAGAAAGCTAAGATAGATTTTATTTAATCTTGAATTTAAATACTATTAAGACAAGTACTCACTAAATCACCTATAATTCATATATGTTCTGTTGTCTAATGCAATATGCACAATAAAAACTTATTAAAATAATATAATTTTTATTTAATTGAGTAAAAACAATAATAAATATATTAAAGTGTAAAAATAGTAGTGTGATAGCAAATAACTGGGATATCTAAATTTAGTTGATATTAGGTCTCTCCGTGAGTACTATTTTTAAACCAAGACTTGAAATAAAAGAAGGAACTACCCAGAAAACATCAACAAGAATGTTTCAGATAGAATAAATAATCATGCATACAGGCATCAAAGTGAGAATGAGCCAAGTCTTCAGATATTAACACAAAACACACAGTGAAACAAAAGTCACTTTCCACTTGTGTCTTTAATGGATAATATTAATAGGTAGGAGAAGATAAAGGTGAAGGACCATTGATCCAAACACACAGCTTCAGACAGCAGGATAGAAAATGAATTTTAAATTCAGTATAAAGGAACTACCCAAAGAGAATAATCAAAGACAAATCCTGATTTCCATTTATCACATTGATAGATATTGTCTATTCAGTTAACAATAACGAGGAAATAAATAAGTTTTAAAACAGGGGGTAAATTAAAAATCCAGTTTCAAGCATAATATATTTGATTTGAAATAACCAATTGCATATGTCAAAGAAGAATTTGTTAAAAGAGATGATGTCCTTTAGTTCATTAATCAGCTAACAAATATTTACCTGTGCCAAAGATGTGGCAGTTCAAAGAAGTCTGAGAAATGTAGATTATAAAGCCAACAACATATAGATGATGTATCAGTTACATATTAAATTAAGTAAGAAAATTCTTGACAAATAGTGGTTTAAATAGTAGAAGTTTGTTTTTATCACCTAGCAAGAATTCTGAAGGTAAAGGCTTACTAATACTAGCTCAGAGACTCAATAATATCAGGAAAATGGGCAGTTTTTTCTTTTACTATTATCACTGTTATTATTTTGATCTTCCCCTTTTAGTTACAAGTTCACTACAACCACCCATCATATCATGCTGAAACAAGAAAAAATAAGAAGGAGTATGTGTCAAAGTCCTCTGTAGCACAGAGCAACCTCTCATCACAGTGAAATTCATCCCAAAAGCCCTTTTGAGAATTTCACTTATTTTTCTTCAGCAAGAAATGGTCAATAATATCACCCAGTCTATTTTTCATAGATAGAGACATCTTGATTTGATATATTTAAAAAAAAATAGAATTCTGCTTTTAGGAAACAACAGGAAGATTTCTCCAGAGCAGGTATTTAATAAACTCAAATTTATATGGAAACTAATCAAGGTCAGAGGATGAACTGACTTGATATAAATGAAATTATGGCAGCCTTATCCACATTGATATTAAGTCTGTGAAGACCAGCTTCTGGCCAATATAGGACAAGAAGAATTTCTGGAAGCTTCTGTGAATGTTCTTTCCTATTACATGGAGACATAATAAAAACACCTCCCCTCCTTTCAACTTAGGATGTTACTGTATATGGATGTAATGCTTCAATATGCCATAGCCATTTTCAACCATAAGAAAAAAGCTAAAATATCAGTCACAACATAGTTTCCCGACCTCATTGATTCACTGAATAAATGCTTTAAGTCATTTTTTACTTTAAAAACACAGCTTGGAGCTTCTGTTACGTGCAACATAACAGAAAGAGGGAGAGATGAAGAATCTGCTAAGGGAACAGTAAGGAAAAATGGGCAATGGAAAGCCAAGAGAGTGGTGTGTTATAGAAACTCAGAAGACATCTCATACAGAAAAGATTTGTGAACTGAGAGGAATGCTATTCAAAGTCTGAACCTATTATGAATAGTATTTTTAATGTGCTTTTATTGGTGCATTATTGTCTCACATCATAACTTGACTACATGAAGGTCTTCAAAAACACTGAGTAGTTTTCTTTGAGTACTGAGAGGAAGACACTGCATAAGGTAGGTATAAATATAAATTTTGAAAATATCAGGGTGCATGGTAATGAAGTGAAATTGATAAAAGGGCAGTAAATTAAACATGTTTTGTTACGGTAATTACTATCTCCCAGAATATAATAAAGGAAATTTGCATCATGATGCCTGGGAGAATAAAGAAATCATATGGTCGATCCTATAGAGAAGGTGGTCTCTGGAGCACTTGAGAGGAGGTTAGCCTCAGATTTAGGAAGGGACTTGCACTCTGTAGTAACAAGAAGGAAAAGAAGTGATGTTGAGGCAACACAACAAACAACAACAACAACAAAAAAAAAAACAGTCTTATTTGGGTGGTGACAGGCTGAGGCAATTTTTGACCAGCATTCCACCCCTCCCTTTTGTTAATCAGAGAAGAGTCAGTTTAGGTCCTCCACAGTGATGGGAGCCAATGGAGAATGCGTGAGGTACTGGACTTTGCTAAGTACAGATAAAATATCAAAATACTTTCTTGTGAGCAAACTTTATGCCAGGAATCCCCAATCTTATACTCTTGCAATTAGTTCTTTGGAATTAAAGATATGAATTCAGTTTATTCACATTAGATTATATTATCTCAGATTTTACCTTTCTTCAAAATTATTTTGATCATGGTTATAATTGCTTATGTTCTGATGTCTAGCTTCATGGATCTGTGATTATAGTAAATATGTCTTTTCCATGGTATTGTTGTTCATCATTGGTTAGTGCTGGATCTAGAGCAGAGATCTATGACACTGGAACATCAGGATCATTAACAGTAGCAATTATTGGAAGATATGTATTTTTATTTAAAAATATTCATTTTAGACCTCAAAATAAATCATATTCATGATTTCAGAATAATCTAAATCTTCATCAATTTAAATATGTTCTTATTGGTATATATTAATTTTATAGACTAGTGGGTTTCATTGTTGAATATTCATACATGCATTTAACATTATTTGATCAATTTTACCTCTTGATACTGATTCTTAACCTTCTCTCCCCTCTCCTTCTGCATGCCCTTCCTCTATCCCAATAGTCACTCACCTTTCTACTTTTGACATCATTTTTTGTCTTCTTTGCCTCTAGTTCATATATGAGAGAAAACACCACACTTGTCTTTCTGAGACTGGCTTATTTTGCTTAACATGATGCTCTCCATCCCATCCATTTTCCTGAAAATGGTACAAATTCATTCTTAATGACTGATTAAAATTCCATTGTGTATGTATACCACACTTTTTTAAACTACTCATCTGTTGATGGGCTAAACTGATTCCAAAATTGGGTTATTAGAAATTGTGCTGTGATAAGCCAGACGTGATGGTGCACGCTTGTAATCCCAGCATTTGGGAGGCTGAGACCGGAGGATCCGGCTTCACAGCCAGCCTCAGCTACCTAGTGAGGCATCCAGCAACTTAGTGAGACCCTGTTTCAAAATAAAGAATAAAAAATAAGGCTGCAGGTTTAGCTTGGAGGTAGAATGCCCCTGAATTCAATCCCCAGTACCGCAAAAAAAAAAGAAATTGTGGTGTGATAAACATGGGTATGTGTATACATCTAAAGTATGTGACTTTACTTCTCCTGGATAAATACCAGAGAGTGGTATAGATAGATCATATGTAGTTCATTTTTCACTTTTTGAGGAACTTCCATAAGGATGTTCATAGCCGCTGTACTAACTTACATTCCCACCAACAGTGTATGAGAGTTCCTTTTTCCCACATCACCACCAGCATTTATTATTACTTATTGCCAGAGTCCAGTCTTCATGGCAGCGGGGTCAGGGGTCCCTTGATAGGTGTGGATTGAGATGAGGTCGTGAGAATATGCTCACACCCAATGCAGTGTTGAAGCACATCTGTTTTATTGTTTGTCAGTCGCAGTTTTATGCTATTTATTTACAATGAGGCATATAGAACAGGAATTTTTACAGACTTGTTTTTCCAAAGGTTATCCATTAGTTAAAATCTTTACAATTTTGTTTTGCCCCTTTAAGCTGCATTCTATCTTATCTTAGGTAGTTAGCAGGTTCCGGGGAGGCCAGGCAGTGGGGAGACCAGGCAGTAGGGATTTAGATAAACTTGCAAAGCCTGTTTCTAGACTAATGTTTGTTGTCTTGAGGCATCACTTTTTTTCAGCTAAGAGATTGGTATCTGTCAGGCCACATGTTTCTAAGAAGTTTTCCTTTATAATTAATATGAAAGTAATACCCAAGCACCCAAAATTTCCAGAATACAATAATGCAAAGTGAGATATGTACGCATTCCTTCTTTTGGAATTGTCTGCCTTGCAGGACTCCAGGGGACCAAGCCTTGCTCAAGATCCAGCTATTAAGGTACTGTGGCAACTTATATTCTAGATGATTGGCATTCTGAGTGGAGTGAGAAAGATTCTGCACTATCTTTTGTAAATCTTAATACAGTTTTACCAAATTCGATTTTAAAAGTAAGAGTGTCTAAAAATTTATGTGAATCTCATTAAAGTGTATATAAAATTATTTATTGGCAACACAAATTTGATGTCTGTTTTTCCAATGGCTTATACTCAACCTCAGTGGTTTTTGCTTATTTTGTACTATTTTTTTGTCTTGTATGTATATTTCATAGCAATCAATTATTCCTTAGTTTATTTTTAGGGATATGATTTAATATCAATTAATATGTTTGCTACGTCACTAGAAGTGGCATAAAAATCAAGAATCTAGATATCGACTGGTGTTTGTGAACTATGCAATGACTAAAAACTGGTATCTTCTCCATGTGAAAGGATAGTGAATCAAAGTACCTACTACATAGTATTATTAATAATAGCCAAAAGTCAGTTCAAAATTCCTCTCACTACAAAGAACTGTTATTAGCACTTTAGATATAATATCATGGAATAAGTATGCTAATAATACCCCCCCCCCAATTCGGTAGAGGAGGAAAGTCTAAATAACTTGCTGGTGGTTATATAATTTGTAAGTGACAAAATTTGAAACTGTACTCTAGCCTGAGAGAGCACATGTTTACACTTCTCTAGTTTTCAATGATTAAAAAAGGTCACAGCAAGTGTGTAATAAAAAGTATCCCTCATCATCACAATGACATTAAAATAAACTTTTCTAAAATTGTGCAAAAAATTCAGACAACTAGTTTGTACCTGGAAATTGAGTAGGTGACCAATCTATTTATCTGTAGTAGTACCTCAATTACCTTGTTAATTTAAGCAATAATAAAAACAGCAACCAAACCAAGAAATAAAAAGCAGATTTAATCTGGGCATGGTGGTGCACACCTGTAATCCCAGTACTTGGGAGGCTGAGACAGGAAGATTTCAGGTTCCAGGTAAGTCTCAGCAAGTTGGAGAGGTTCTCAATAACTTACTGAGACCCTATTTCAAGTCAAAAACAAAAATAGGGCTGGGGATGTAGTCGAGAGATAGAATACCTCTGGGTTCAATCCCTAATACCACAAAAATAAATAAATAAATAAATAAATAAATAAATAAATAAATAAATAAATAAATAAATAAATAATTGATTAATACAGATATATGGAAAGGTTTACTTTATAATCACATCATTTTATATTCAAACTTGTTGTTGCTGTTTTTTTTTTTTAACAAGTATAGGTAATTTGATAGAAAGGATGTCTGCAATAATTTATTAAGACAGTATAATTCTGTATTAGGAAATAAGTTTAAATATATTAAACTGCTAGTTTATGGATCTTGAGTTTCACTTTGGTTTCAGACATTTGTATCAATACATGAAAAAGCAATTGAACAGTCAGAATCTAGTATATCCATGATGCAGTTTTATGTGTCTTCAGTCACCTTTCTCTTGATTTGCATCACCTAATCACATTCTAAGCAAACTCCACAGCTTTCCGGTCATTTTCTGTTGCACACAGTAATCTAATCAAAGTAAGAACCTTGGTAATACATACATGGATGAGTGAGCTGCCTCCCTTCTGCCATCTCTCTTCACTCCCTGCTCAGATTGACAAGAAGACAAAATCAGCATATGGATTTCCAAAAAAATAATGAGATTCCTTTAGCCATTCATAAAATATTGATTAACTTCTATTTACACAAGCTGGAGATTCCGTAGTTAAAAAAGAAAAAAAAAAAAAAACTGATAGATTCCCTGTCCTCATGGAAATTTATACACTAAGGAGTGGAAATACTGCCTGGTGGTGATAGTGCCTAGAAAACAAAAAATGAATCCAGGAAGGGGACAAAAGTTAATGAGAAGCTTTTCTTGTATTTGTTTTGTAACACTGAGCTAAACCTCCAGCTCTTTTTTTTGTGTGTGTGTGTGTTTGTGTGTTCCTGGGGATTGAACTCAGGGGTATTCTACCTCTGAGCTATACCCCCAGATCTATTTTTTATTCTTTATTTTGAAACTGAGTCTCACTAAGTTGCGGAGTCCCTCACTACGTAGCTGAGGCTGGCCGCAAACCTGGATCCTCCGGTCGCAGCCTCCCAAATGCTGGGATTACAAGCGTGGCCACCACACCAGGCTCCCAGCTCTTTTTAGTTTTGATTTTTAGACAGAGTGTGGCTAAATTTTTAAGGCTGTCCTCAAACTTGTCATCCTCCTATCTCATACTCCTAAGTATTGGGATCACAAGCATGTGCTACTGTGCGTGCCTGAGAAGTTATTTTTTAAAGCTTGTCTGCATTAATAATGGTTTGATGCAAGAATGGCATTTATGCAAATGTGAGAGAAAAGGGCCAAGAATCATTATAAGATTTGCTTGTTTTGTTTGCTTTCTGGCTTAAGGTGAATGTTGGTTATTTATTTTCAGAGACAGATACCAGCTTGCAGGGAAGATCATCAGTTTACTCTAAGACATTTAAATTTGAGATTCCTTTTAGAAAATCTAGTGAAACTATAAAGCCTTGTATTATCTAATGACAATTAATTGCATTTAAAAATAAAAAGACACTATTTAAAATATAGCAAGAATGTTGTCTTATCTGTAAAACTTGTTGTTTTAACAAGTATAGGTAATTCAATAGGAAGATGTCGGCAATAATTTATTAAGAGCAGACTTGCAATTATGCAAGAGTATTAAATGCAGTCACCCTTATAGTCATGTGCAATTGACCAATATAATGTGCTGCTTGCTAGGTCATTCAATTTAAAGGGGTTATAGCAGCTAATCTTTTAGCAATCAGAAGGATCCTTCAACAAATAAACATTCAGGAAAAGGATGAATTTTTACTAGTGAAAACAAGTGAGGGTATTTTCTGAACCTTGGAATAAGATGTACCTTCTTTCTTTTTTTTTTTTTTTTTTTTTTTTTTTTTT
>PVLC010001448.1:0-26146 GCA_004027655.1 Graphiurus murinus
CTCCCCCCCCCCCCCCCCGCCAATGCCATGCCCCAACATGAACTGAACTATCTCAAAAAAACCATAAGCAAATAAATCTTCTAAGTTGTGTGGTCAGTTGTTTTGGATTGTAGCAGTGAGAATGTTGGTGAAGAAAACAATTGCAACCAGAGAAGTGGAGTCACTGCTACATCTAAGTCTGACCAGGTGTTTTGTGAGTCTCTGGAACTGGTTTGTGAGAGGAAGTTGGAAGGGCCAGAAAGCTGATAGAAAGGCAAACAGTAGACATTGTGCCTACAAGATTCCAGAGGGTACAGAGGACTCCACAGGAAAACGGAGTAAAGGCCAGATATGTTACATTCCAGCAAATAACTTACCTATATTTTGCCCATGTCCTGAAACTTTGTGTGAAGTTGAATTTAAAGATGATGGACTGATTAAAATGGCAGAGGAAATCTCAAAACAGCAAAGTATCCATAGTACATTATGAATATTGGTGTCTGTGTTCAGCAAATTGTACACCAAATTTCAGAAGAAGAAAGCAAAGCAGGAAGACTTCATAGATTTGCAGTTTGGCCAGAAAGGCATGTGTAAAGCTGAAGCCCAGAGAGATGGTGCTGTGAAAGAAAGTAAGATGGCTGAAGGAAGGTCGAATGTTTTGCATATGAACAAACAAAGGTCAAGACAATTCAAGCCCAAGTGTGAAGCCACGGAAACAAGGGCCCAGTGGTAGTGGCTATGATTAAGAAGTGCCTGACAGCAGCCACGATTAAGGCAGGCTCAGCAGCACCCAGTATGGAGATAGGCCCAACTGAAGTGGCTAAGACTGAGACAGGCCTAGTAGGAGCTGTGACTGAAAAAGGCCCAACAGCAATGACTTAAAAAGGCAAGACTATCTTTCCTGCTAGTGGTCAATTTAGGCACTCATGTAATGCTGGCTTTGATGAAAAAGAGGGGGGTCATAGCGGCTTTCCCCTTCCCAGATTTCAAAGGAAGGCCTGGGAAGCCAGGCAACATGTGGCAGGGTCAGAATCCCTGCAAGCAGGCCCAAATGGGGCAAGTTGTGAAGCTGAGCAAATAAAGCCAAGTTGGGGAAAAGAAAAAAAAAAAGTCAGTTAGAAATGCCAGATACATGGAATGACAATGAGGAAAGACTGCAAGCTGTGAGCCATGGAGCCAGGCTGATAGAGTGAGTACGCTGCCTACTTCAATCAACCAGGCCACAGAAGCAGGGCTGCTACAGCCCTTTGGAGAGAACATCTCGCTGCCATGTGCCCTGGATGACAGAAATAGAGCTGAAGGATTAAATGTTTTCCCTGCTGGATTTTGATCCTGTTTTGGTCCCATTCCTTCTTTCTATGGCAGTGTTCCTCCCTTCTGGAATGCAAATGTTTATTCTCTGCCATCATACAATGAATGCATATAACTTGCTTTTTATATTGTATCATTGTGTTTATATAAATGAGTCTATGAACAGGAAAGGGACATGTTCTCCCATTTCTCGCATGGACATAAAACTCAGGCTTCACTGGACATACTTTAGACCTCTAATAAATCCTACTCTATACATTAAACCACAAACTGCATACATTAACTAAATCACAAACTTCTATACTCTTATACTATACAAGTCAGTGATAGGCATTAGAGATTAAAGAATAGTATCCTACTCTATAAATGCTCACAGTTCAGTGAAAAAGAACACATGTAGACTCCTACAATTTATTATGTTAGATAATGCAGAAAATATCAGCTGGAGGGTGCTACGGTTTAGATGTGTTCTCCAAAAAGCAAGTGTTGAGAACTTAATCCCCAGTGCAACAGTATTGGGAGGTGGGGCCTACTGGGACATGTTTAGGTTATAAGGGCTCCATCCTTATGAATCGAGTAATTCCAATTACAAAAGGGGTCAAGGCTATGAGTTCAATCTCTTGTTCTTTCTCTTTCATGTTCTCCTGCCCTCCACCATCAGATGATGCAGCAAGAAGACCTTCCCCAGATACCAGCTCCCTAATTATGGACTTCCCAACCTCCAGATCTATGAGAAGTGGATTTCTACTGTTAATAAATCACCCAGTCTATGGTATTCTGTTATAGCAGCATGAAATGGGCTAAAACAGGGGTAGTAATGGGAACATGGAGAAAAAACACCTAATCCAACTGGGAAAGAGAAGTCAGTAAAAGTTTTCCAGAAAAAATTTTAAAGAATTTTAAATGACCTATAGCGCATAAGCTTGTGAAGACAAAAATGCATGATGGTTGGAGGAACAAACAGCACATCTTCAGCGACAAGAAAATAATATAAAACATTCAAAGAAATGTTCTGTCTGGAATACAGAGAATATATATGTGTGTCTGGGGGGGGGGGGGATAAGATAGGGGCTAGATATATAGCTCAGTGGTAAAGCACTTGCCTAGGACATGCAAGGCCTGAGGTTCCCAGGTTCTACACTGCCAAAAAGACTGGGTAGAAGACAGGTAAGAGGCTAGATCTCTAAAAGCTGTTCTCCATATTACAGAATTTGCAATTTTATGCGAATGACTATAGGAAGCCATTAAGTGATTTTTGAGGAGGGGTCTAACACAACCAACCAGATTCATTATAGAGATCACTCCAGTGACAGTGGGAGATAGGCATGGAAGCAACACTGAGGGACACAGCAGTGGGAAATTGCTATAGCAACCATGGGAGCACTCAACAGACATGACTCCAAGGAATAGAGAAAGTAAATGATGAAGACAGCTCTAGGAAATAAGACTCATGAGTAACTTAAGATCACACCCCAAAGATGACCCTCAAGAATACAAAGTAATGCTTAAGCGTCAGCAGCACCAAAAAGTATAAACATGTCCCATGGAAAGGGATCACTAGAGACTTCCTGAATTAAATTCCCAATCTAGAACACATCCCTATATTTTCTATCCCTTTTCCTTTTGATAATGTATCTACATTTCAATTCATACGTCCCTTGAATAAATCATTATAATAAATATATAATATAATATAGCTTTACCTCAAACTTGACTGTATACATGCATTGTATTAAATTTGGGGTGTACGGCAGCAATGCGGGGGATTGAACTTAGGGGCATTCTGCCTCCAAGCTACAACTCCAGAACTTTATTTTGAAACAGAGTCTTGCTAAGTTATTGAGGGTGGCTTCAAACCTGTGATCCTCCTGTTCAGCCTCCCAAATACTAGAATTACAGACATGTGGCATCATGCCCAGCTTCTGCTAATTTTTTTTCTCAGTATCTACCACAATGACTGACATATTTGTTGAATGGTATATTAGGAGACAAATAAATTAAACCCTAACTACAAGTCATTTACCTAGCAAACAAATAAATATTAGGCTCTAGGTTAGAAGCTAGGTATAGAAAATGTAAAATCAAATAAAAGTTAACTATGATAGATGCAATGACAATGTAATAAATATACAAGGGTCACACAACTAAATAAGTAGTCATGTTTACATGCAAAGTAAGAAAAGCTTCAAGGAGAAAGTGATAATTACATTGGTGCTTGAAATATGAGTAAGTACTGTCCAGGAAGATATGTACAGGCAAAGGCATAAGCTGATACTCATTTTTATACTAACAAAATAATGATGCTAATGATTACCAACTATGGAGTGTCTAAACTACAGAAATACTGCTGTGGTTTGGATCTGGTGTGTCCCCCAAAAGCTCATGTGTTGAGAGCTTGATCCCCAATGCAGCAGTATACAGAGGTGGGGCTTTTCAGAAGTGATTGGATTCCAAGGGCTCTAACTTCATCAGTGAATTAATCCACTTAATGTATTAATCATTTAAATAAGATGGGCTTGGTGGCACTGTAATCCCAGCACTTGAAAGGCTGAAACAGGAAGATTGCAGGTTCAAGGCCAGCCTCAGCAACTTAGCAAGACCCCGTTTCAAAATGAAAAATAAAAAGGGTTGGGGATACAGATCACAGATAGAATGCACTGGAGTCAGTTCCCCATTACACACACACACACACACACATACTAGATTACTGGGAAGTGGTAGAAACTGCAGGCAGGTATGCATGTTTGAATCAAGCAGGTCACTCGGAGTGTGTCCTCAGAAAGTGTATCTTGTCTCTATATCTTCCCCATCCTCTCTCCACCACCCCTCTCTGCTTCTCAGCTGCCCAGGGCTGAGCAGCCTTCCTCTCTGCCACGCCCTGCTGCCATGATGCTCCCACCTTGGAACAAGCAGACCACATTCTAAAACTATGAACCAAAATAAGTCTTTATTCCCCAAAGTTGCTTCTCAAGTATTTGTCACAGCAACAAAAAGCTATCACAAATTATATGTTATGAATTACACATTTCATTTTGCTTACAAAATAGGCACTATTCCTATTTAGTGAGATATTAAAAAAAAAAAACAAAAAAACAGTGAGGGCTAGATTAAGGAGGGACCTCTGGAATATTCTTAAGGAAAAATACTGATAATTTCCTGAAGTTCCCTACCTGCAGTTTCTTCTGCCTGCAAGCTCTTTCCCCCAAATACATCTGTGGATGGTTAACTACTTTCACACCTCCTTAGAGGCTATCCTTACTCCCTTATCTGAAACAGCCTCTCCCTTTACTCTCTACTTGCTTTGCTTTTCCTCACAGCACTGTACTACGTATTTCTTCATTTGCTCACTAACTCCTGAACTCTAATGCAAGCATGAGATCACAGGCTTTGTGTTGATCGTTCCTCTCTCCCCAGTACCTACAACAGTATCTGGCACACAACACGTGCTCCAAAATTGTTTGTTTATTGAATTACTTACTTAATTGGATTTTAAATATAAATGTTTGAAAAAGTCTTTCAAGAAATTACTTGACTGTTTAGAAAACTAAGATAGAGAAACTGACAAAACTCCTTGCCTCTTTATAATACCAAGGCTAAATCTAGTCAGTAGAAGTTAAATAACATTACACTTCGGCTTAAACTATTCAATGCTCCCTCTAAAGTATAAAGCCTATTAACTGTTAAGTATCGCTGTTAAAATACTTACTGACCATAATACACAATATACTATGCAAAAAAAAAAAAAGACAAGGGGACTTTAAAATATTTAAGATAGTTTTCCTCAAGGCTATTACACTCTAGTAGTAAAGATTCTAGTCATGAAAATCTATGATGTCAAGTACTAAGCCTGTTTTATTGACCACTATATATTATTAGTAGGCACTATCACTAGATGCACGTTATTATTGTTTTAGGTCTATTATTACTATACCTAATAAATAATTTGCCTTTTACATATAAACAGCTACATCTCCTGTGGCCTTTAAAGAACTATTGGATTTTAGTAAATGCAGTTAGAAAAAGGGAAAACAAAAATAAATTCAAATAGGAGGTCTGGGGATATAGCTCAGTGGCAGAGTGCTTTCTATCATGAGTGAGGTTCCAGGTTCAAATCCCACCACCAGAGTCAAACAGAAAACAGAATGTGCTCTGGAACCCACAAACTGTACAATTTGGCTAGCTGACTGAGTCAATGAAGAGTGCTCTGGCCTCTTCCCTTCTTCCCCATCTCCATTACTACTGGAAGACAGTGGGTAAGGTGTGGGGTGAGGATGTTAAGTAACAACAATGCACAGGCCAGCCTCACAACAAAGAACTGACCTCTGCTTTGCCAACAGTTCTCCCCAAGGGCAGGAAGAAAACACTAGCAAGGAGGGTGGAGCAGAAATAGGATGTGTATCTATAAAGACGGCCTGAGGCTATCAGTCAGTCAAGCACAATGAACATTAATAAGATTCTGAAAGAAACCACAGATGGTTTTTAAGAAGAACTGCACCATAGGAAAGATTTCATAAGAAAAAAACCTAAAAATTACACCCGATATTTTGTATAATACAAAGTATACAGTCTAAGTTTCATTTATTTTTATATTATTTTTATATTATTTTTCATTTATTTTATTTTTAAATAAGTTTCATTTATTTTTATTTTTATACTTACTGTTATAAGTGTTGAACCTACACTGCCACATTACTACCACCCAGAGTTCATAGTTTACATTAAAGTTCACTCTTAGTGCTGTACATTTTGTATGTTTATGGGTTTGTGCAAATTCACAGTAACATATATCTACCATAATATCACACAGAATAGTTTCATTCCCCAAACCTTCAGAGCTCCATCCATGTATCCCTTGCTCCCCCTTAATCCCTGGTAACTGCTAAGCTTTTACCAACTACTTCATTGTGCCTTTTCCAGGATGTTTGAATCATTAAATGTAGTCTTTTCAGTTTGACTTCTTTCAATTAATAAAATGCACTTAGATTTCCTCCATGATTTTTTATGGCTTGATAGCTCATTTCTTTTTAGCATTAAATAATATTTCATTGTCTAAAGTACCATAGTTCATATATTCATCCACCTACTGAAGGACATTGTGGTTGCTTTCAAGTTTTGTGATCATAATAAAGTTGCTATGTGATTTTCCAGTCCCTTTGCATAAATACCAAGAAATGCAATATCTGGATTACAGGGTAGGCTAGGTTGAGTTTTATAAGAAATTGCCAAAACATTTTCCAAAGTGGTTGTAGTATTTGGCATTCCCACCAGTAATGAATGCTCACCAGCATTTGGTGTTGTCAATGTCCTGGGTTTAGGTGTATGATGTATCCTATTGTTTCAATTTGCATTTCCTTCTGTATCTATCCTTTGGTAAGATGTGTCAGTTTTATTTATTTATTTTTTCCTTCTGTACTGGGGATTGAACCCAGGGGCATTCTACCCCCAGCCTTATTTTTTTATTCTTTATTTTGAAACAGGGTCTCACTAAGTTGCAGAGGGCCTCACTAAGTAGCTGAGGCTGGCCACCAACCCGGATCCTCTAGTCTCAGCCTCCCAAGTACTGGGATTACAAGCATGCTCTACCATGCCTGGCTTTATTTTAATCAGGAGATACTATGTTTGCAACCAAAGAACGTCTA
The DNA here is from genome assembly GCA_004027655.1 of Graphiurus murinus. Taxonomy (NCBI): domain Eukaryota; kingdom Metazoa; phylum Chordata; class Mammalia; order Rodentia; family Gliridae; genus Graphiurus; species Graphiurus murinus. Next base: position 6,930 of record PVLC010001448.1, read on the forward strand.
TCACAATAGTCCAAGCAGGAAATCACAGAATATAAAGTACATAAGTGGCAGTGAGGATAAAAAGGTCACAGTTAAATGAAAACTGAATATAGTGAAAGAACTGAAACAAATATAACTGACATTTCAGGCCCACAAGTCCTCTAGGTAAAACAATGGTAGGCTTCTCTTTTATTTGGCTGAGCCAAGCCAAACAACAGTTAGGGTTACAAAATGTATCAAATGTGATTCAAGTAAACCTCCACTGAAGGAATAAATATGCCATATTCCCTGTCTTGTCATCCAGGTCAATTAATATAAATAGGGAATACAGTTTAGAAACTTAACAAAATAGGAAAAAACGTGAAGCTGAAAGAAAGAAAATGCAGTCCTTAAAACTAGTTTACTCCCTATAATTCCATTTAAGTCAGTAAATCTCATGCAGAAAAGAACTAAGGAGCAGAACCAGGTGACTCTTTAAGTACAAACCAATGACTGTGGTCCACAGTGTACAATATCAGCTGCTGCCAAGAACCTGGCTTACCATCTTGGCAACTACTCATGAATCTCATGATCAGGATTATTTTAATTACTACCACTGAAAGAAATTTTTTCAATAAATACTGTTTGTATTTATTACTTCCACATTGAGCATTTAGCAAATCAGCTACTTAAATCTGAATACTTTTAGAGTAAATCTTCTCCAGTATCTCTGGGGACAATAATTTGGGGTCATTTTTCAATACACCAGACATTTGATTCAACTAAAGTATATAATGTCTTCTTTCTCTTCTAATATCATCTCTAGGTCATAAACCATCTTATATTTGCAGTATCTAGCATGCTACAAATACCTAAGCACAGTGTAGGATTAAGACATAGCTCAAAAATGAAATAAATAACAAACTATATTTTTTCCAAGAGAGAAAGAAGTTTCAACCTATTACAACCTATTGTCTGGTACATAATGGAAAATCAAAATACACTAGCATTTACTGAAACTATGTTTACATGCCAGAACAACAAATGAGAAAGGGACAGGTGTAATTAGCTAAATATATGCAATGCTATACCAGAATGCTAAAAAAACACAGGCAGAAGACTCTAGAATCATATTCTAATACACACTCAAACTTTTAAAAAGTTCAACAATTAAAGGATATATGCATCATGCCAATAGAGGGTCTAAGAAACTACTGCAGATGTTTATAATTATGGTGTATTAATCTAAATAGAAAACAAATGGCTTTTATGAAAACCCTTTCTGACTGCCTCTTGGAGTTCTGAATCTCTATTATCACTATGAATAAAAAGTGCCTATTAATGTAGCTGAATGCAAGCAAAGAGAAAGATGCTTCCCCCGAGTGTTAAAAATTCCTGTAAAAATTGCTTAGTGCAACCGGGAATGGTGGTGCATGCTTGTAATCCCAGTATTTGGGAAGCTGAGACAAGAGGATAGCAGGTTCACAGGGAACCTCAGCTACTTAGTGAGGCCCTCCACAACTTAGTGATACCCTGTTTCAAAATAAAGAATTTTTTAAAAAATAGGGCTGAGGGTATAGATTGGAGGTCAAATGCCCCTGGGTTCAATGCCAGTACTGACAAAAGAAAAAAAAAAATGCTAAGTTTAAGTTCACCAGTACCTTCCAAATGTTATTAAACAAGCCATTTTATCAAAAACTTATTTCCTTAGGTTTCTTTCCCCTTTCCAGGGACATTTTTAAATTTAACATTTCTGATCTGATTATTTCACTCCCATTTATTTTCCACAATCCCCTCCCCCACTACTACCAAAAGCAACTTCATTTTCTGATACTCTTTTTCAGAGCCTACTTAGAGATAAGGCACCAGAAGTAATTCCTCTGTGTCAAAACTATCTTACTATGCAATTCAAAACTATCTTACTATGCAATTCATTTCCCAACACACTCCTATATCCAAAAAATACCAACACTTATATTCACGGTTAACCATATGTTCCCTCAGTGTATGTAAAGAAAAGAGTAAAAGTCTTCATACAACTATACTACCTCTGTGTGCATGGATAGCTACCCATTTTTTTTCCATTTTCTTTTATACGAAAGCTCCTAGAAAACAATAATACATCTGTCTAGAGCAGTGTAGCATCTATGGGAAAATAATGCTGACTAGGTACCAAATAAGAAAGTTAATAGGTGCCTGCATTTACTGATTTATGAACTCCTGGTTTCCCAGGATGCTATATTAAAATAAAAAAGGAAGAAAAATATCTTAAGCAAAAGAAGATCTAGGCACAAACACAATCATGAAAGTAAATCCCCAACTTCTCTCCAAAAACAGAAAAATCCCTTTGATTGAAAGCAATGTGGCCTAAATAATTGGGATTCAGGATTTCAAGAAGAACAAGCTCTTTCAAGACCATATCTCAAGCCACTAACATGTTGATTAATAATGTTACATACACAGTGTAGAGCTCTAATTACTTTTATTCATTTCATGTTGTTTAGGAAGTAAGGATTCAAAACTACAACCACAACATTGTGAATACACGTAGTGCCACTGAATCATACACTTAAAAATGGATAAAATGGCCAGTTTTATATTGTACATATTTTATCATAATAGTAATTTTCAAAAGCTACAACCAAAACACAAGATGCAAAGGACAAAGAGCATGAATACTATCTTACCTACATCACTACTAGAGAAATAGAGCATGATTGTTACCACCAAGCACTGATCCAAGAGCAATACGCTGTTTTACTTCTCTCTGGGTACAAGAACTTAACATCATGTAAAATAAAATTAATATCACCATTTTATAGATACTTGGGGTGGGGTGGGGGCATTCAATTCATTCTCACCATTCCACTTACTGTGTAAGTTTTAAAAAGTTATTTGTCTTTGTCTTTTCCTCATCTCCAGAATAGTAATAATAGCAACTTTGCAAAACTGCCATTAAAATGGAATGAGATGCCTATATATAGATTACACACACCACATATTTGTAACTCAATAAATAGCATTCAAGGACTGGGAGTGTAGCTCAGTGGTAGATGGCCTGCATAGCATGTATAAGGCTCTCGGTATGACCACCAGCACTGCAAAAATAAATTAAAAAAAAAAAATCAATGAACAGACATTTATTACTTCCATCTAGAAAGGAAAGGTGCCTGTAATAATTAGCTATTATATAAACAGCACAGTAGAAATTCAATGCTAAATCTCCTGAACGCTGTCTAGTTTTCTATTAGGTTACCATTACAATGATTTTTTTTTTTTCAAAAAAAATTTGAGGTGCTGGAGACTGAACCTAGAGCCTTGCATATAACAGGTAAGAACTTTCCACTGAAGAACATCCCCAGCTCCTAGGGAGAAAAAATATGTTTTAACTAGACTTAATTCTACATTATTTTTGGCTTATTTCAAAACCAAATATACCCTAAAATACAAAGAGAAGCTAACAGGGAATACAGCATGCATTGTATAACTATTATATAAAGCATTTGGGTGCTTTACTTGATTATCTAATTCAACTATTCTCAATAATCCTGCCAGTAGCATACTTCTCATGATGAGTAAGCCAAGTTTCTCATAGGCAATTTGTACAGTCAAACAGCTAGTTAATTATTTTGCTGAAATTCAACACAGGCCTATCCAAATCTAAAGTACTTTATCTTTCTATATGTCCCACAACCTGTCAAAAGAACATATTTTCCTAACTTTCTTTTTTCTTCCTAATGCATTTGCTATTTTATTTGGCTGTTTAAATTTTCTTATTTTTTAATGTACTTTTCTGGTATGTGAGTGTGTGGTACTGGGAATGGAACCCAGGGGCATTCTACCTCCAAGCTACACCCCAGACCTATTTTATCTTTTATTTTGAGACAGCATCTCACTAAATTGCTGAGAGTCCCACTATATTGCTGAGGCTGTCCTCAAACCTGGGATCCTCCTGTCTCAGCCTTCCAAGTACTGGGATTACAGGCATGCACCACCACGCTCGGCCATTTTTTAGGATACTTTTATTGGTACATTGTAAACTACATTATACTGATGTTTACTGTGATAGAAACATACATGTACATAGTACCTGGTGCTTAAATTTTTAAAATATGCCAAAAGAATAAAACATCAATGGACATGATGTACATATACAAATTTATCAATGCCAATCACAAGGTTGTACTCAGGGAGGATGAGGGAGTGGGGTGGGAGCTGGGGGAGGGCTCAGCAAGTGCTGTGTGTATGTATGCCTCTATCATTCTGAACTTCATCATGATATATGATTACAATGCACCAATAAAATAAATAAATAATCCAAAATTTTGTTAAATAATGCTGTGTGGTTTATAGAAAAGTTTTCCTCTCCAATTCCTTTTGTTTTCTTTCTTTAGCCTTCATAGTCATATATATTATATCATTTACTTATTTATTATGTGTTTTGCTGATTGTTTATCTGCCCTTGCTAACATATAAGCTCCACAGAGCATAGATATCTTGTGTTTTATCCCTTGGTGCCTCTCAAGCACCCTGAAAAGTTTCGGTTACTCAATAAATATTTGTTAAATTAAAAAAAAAATGAATATCTGTAAGCAAATCTCAAAATAGGATTCTAAAAGTAGGCTCACTGAAAGTATCACTTAACAGAAATATATAATCTCCAAAAACTGTTTTGAAAACAAAAAACTCATTTAGACACAGGTTTGCCTATGTGCTTATTAGACATTTGTGTTTGTTCAAGAAATTATTTTAGGAAGTTCTTAACATTTTTTAAATGAAAACAAATTCACATATCTGCTGGGAAACAGAGCACATTATCCCACCCATCAGGTCTCAGCAACAACACTGTCGAGTGGGTAATTCCCCTTCCTCTTCCTGTCCCGTAACAACAAAAGCCATACTACCATCATAATGGAAGAAGAAAAAGCCAGGCACATGTGCAGCATGCTGCTGGCCTGAGACAGTGGCTTCAGTTGGGAACTGCTTAAACAGTGTGTATAAAAACAGCTGAACAATTCCCTTTCTCATGAAAAAGAACCTAAAAAACAGAGAACCAGTGTTTTTGTTTTGTTTTGGGAAAGTCTCATAAAATCCTTTCACTTACAGGTTTACAAATTCAGTACCCAATATGCACAACTCTAAATAAATAGTTACAAAGTTTATTGAAATCCTTATTGGTAATTAAAAACATCAAAGCAGAAACATTATAATGGTGTATATGAATTTTAAAGAAAATGTTCCTGCAATTTTTTAAATAGCCTCTTTAAGATAGCTAAAAAGAACAGAGAGAAATTGGAGACTCGGTACAGTTAGCAGCCTGCAAAAAGCTGAATCAGGCAAAGCGTCTGTTTAACAGTTTATGAGAGAACTGACACCTAACTCTTAAGATCAATTTCATTCTCCAAAACAATCTTTTCTACCTATCCTTTTTCACATGATTTTTATAGCACATAGTTCTAGAATCCAGTTTTGCTTTGAAATAGGTAGAAAGTTCAGAGTTAGATAATATTGAAGGTTGTGTGTATCTAGCAAACCTTGTTTGTAACCAGCATTTAAACTGGTTAACACATAAACATGTAAAGAGGGCAGTCTTTTCTCACTGAAAGTTCTGACTTCAACTCTTTTGCAGTGATAATTCAGGGGTGCTCTCTTTCTCTCTAAACACCAGGTATTATGGAAGATAACACTAAAGGTTATTAGATGATTTAATCAATATACCAAAACATGGACACAAATTCATATTGCCCTTCCTATACAAATTCTCCTTAGGAAAGAACACACATTACTCCAACAACTCAACAACACTGTCCAAAACTCATGTATTGCCCAATAAAATTACCCCAAAGCATGTGTAATGTCTTTTGCATATTCTTAGTAAGAACATAATTTCTTCCATTTAGGGTGGTTTTAAGCTTTGAAAACAGCTCAGGTAAGCAAGCTGCAGAATATCATTTCTATTTCAAATGAGGAATTCAGTTCTAGTAAAAAAAAAAAAAATGTGCACATGGGCACATGTGTGAGAGTGTGTGTGTGTGTGTGTGTGTGTGTGTGTGTGTGTTCTATAAAATAAATTCATTAGACTTAAAACTTGTTTTATATTTTTTGAGATATACCTAAATTTTTAAGCTGTGAACTAAAAATAACAATGTAAGTTCCTCAGGAAACAGTATTAAGGATTAAAAAACTGACCTAAATTTAACATATATTATATATAAATATTATATACAATGAAGTGACCAAGTTACTTAATAGTTAAATATTAGACAACATAATTCAAAATATAATAACTTATATAATCAAAATATTGCTTTCTCAATATAAACTAAAACCAATGCAGATTATTGATTTATGCGGTTTTGTTCAGTATTCATTTTTATTACCTAGAATATCATCTGGAACACATACTCAATAAGTACTTACTAAGTGAATGAATTAACACAAAAATTTATGTAGTCATAGATTTAGCAGATTTATATTTATATTTGGCTGGCTTAATTTTACCAGAAAATTTTCTTTTTATATGTAGCAATCAACAAAACAACCAAACAACAGATACAACAAAGTATCACACACTTCAGTTGACAGCAACTCCATTTTTATAATGGCTCAGGCCGAAAACTCTGAAGTCATTCCTCTTCTCATAGATATCACGTGCAACAGCAAAAAATCTGTAGGCTCTACCTTCAAAATATCGTCCAGAGTCTGCCATTTTCAGAGCCACCATCATCTATTGCATCCCTCATTCTCTGAAATCCTCTCTCCCCTTCTTTAAGAGCTGGTTGGTGCACAGGCTCTCATAATCACTCCCCTGCCAACACCTTCAACCTACTTGCCTTTCTCTCATTTCATTATACTTTAGTTAGGAAAGCCATCTCCTGGTTAATTGATTCTCCAACAACTCTGCACTGACACTATGCATCTAATATTGGTCAATCGTGCTTTAATTTCATAACCACAGACCTCAACTGCACCCTTCATGCTGCCAGTCAAGCATATTACAACTCCCTGGTCTATTCACACTCCCACTCATATTTCACACCTTCTTGATCCTCAACCCCAAATGCCTCCTCCTCATCCTTACTCGGAGCAATGATTTGCTTCCCATACTTAGCTAACAGAAGAAAAAAAAAAAATCTAGTGAAGCTATCTGAAGAGAATGTCCATAAACTCCCACAGTCTACCAAACCATATCCCAGGGTCTACATCCTCATACTGTGTCTCTGGCCTACTGACACAGATTATCTAAGTTTCCATATAATGCAAATCCCACCATTTGTGCATTAAATCTCATCTCAAAGAGTATCACTTCTGAAATTCACTCTTAATGTTTTGCTCTCAGTGAATTATCATTGTTAGTGTATAAACATATTTTTCCTTGCAGTCTTACAAAGAAAGAAAGCAAAAACTCCTTCTCCCACTTCACTTCTACTCCATTTCTTTGCTTCCTTGGCAGAACCCTAAAAACATTTCTAACTGACCATCTTCAATTTCTCTCCTCCCTTTCTCTTTCAAACTATACTCCCATCAGGTTTCTACTATCGCCACTCCACCAAAACTGCCCAGGTCAAAATCACCAGCAACCTCTCCATCAAAATCCAATAATCCATCTCATTTCTCATGGAACTTTGCCTATCTGTAACTCTGCCACAGTTGATTGTCGTCTTCTTAAGTTTCCTGGACAACACAACATCATCAGTTTTCTACTCACTGACCATTCCTTATCAATCTCCTTTTACAAGGACATGAAAAAACTTCTCAGGATAGTGATTATGTTTGTTATATTGACTGTAGTGATGGTTTCAAAAAATTTTTTTTAAACTGTCAGCTTCATCTCCCTTCCTAGTCTCCAAACAGGAAGTTGTTTTGAGACCCTAGTATGAAAATCCTGGCCATGGAGAACAGTCAGTTCCTTTCTTACCCAATTTCCCTCAATAATCTGGATCTATCATTTTAATTAAACAGTTATGCTCCTAACAAAAAAGAGAATCAAATGGGTAGTGTAGACTCTAACATTCTTTTGGTCATGTACTATCATTACAGTATCCGAAATAACCTGCTGTCTTCCTTGTTTTTTCTCCATACAACATGTTAGAATGACTTTTATTATTCTTAGGACTCTTCGCAAGCCTCAGCTACTGTTTGCCCTTCACTAATATAAAGATAACTGTCAGAGACATATGCCATTTTCTCACATTCTAACTGAATAACAGTCATGTATCCTTTTTTCTTTTCTTTTTAATTTTATTCCCTGTGTCTATTAACATCCACTTATATCAGGTACTTCAATAAATACTATTCAAAAACTAGTAAGTAAAATAGTTATTTGAAACATATAAAAAAATAATTAGTTCATTAAAATATTTCAGAAAAACCAAGCATACTTGTCCATGTGAATCTGACTGTACACAAAATTGTTGGGCTTGCCAACTTCACAGAAATCAAATATCTAAGGATCCTCTCTGCTTATGCCATAACTCCAAGCACTTAACGCAGAGCTCAGCAATAAAAGACTCAGAGAGACATGATAGAACAGTATCAGTTTTCTGTTTTATATAGAACATTTGGGCAGTTGAAGAGTGAGAATCAGATAATGTATTAGATGCAAGGAGAGAAGTTGTTTCATTATCCCAGGCAATGAGAATACAAACTAAGGTTGTACCAATAAATAAAGACTGAAAAAGTATTTACAAGGTAAATTTTACAATTAATAGGATTCTCACCAGTTCCAGAATAATATGCAGCCTTCATAAGAGAAAGAGACTACCAAGTAGGAAAAGACCTTCTTCATTATCAAGCAGAGATAACCATTATCTTCCTTTGTAATACACACACACACACACACACACACACACACACACACATACACACACACACACATACACACACACGCATGTATGTATATGTGTCTAGATATATAAACTAAATTTTCAAATGATCAGTCACTAGAAAGGAAACTAATACTACATAAACTTTTATTTTGGGCTCTATTAACAATAGGAAGAGTGTTCTTACAGGCAATCAAAGAAAACTCCACCTACCACATGACAGACTGGAACACTGCAACAGCTCCCCTCCAGCCCAGGATATGAAGAAAGGACAAAATGCAGGGTGGCATCAAATAGGTAGAATCAGGCCTACGAGGACATGTTGTCAAAAGAATGACAATACTGCATTCTTCCTGCCTGCAGAACTCAATTAGAAATTTCTAAGAAATGATTTCAAATGAGATAAAAGAAGTAATTCATAAAACAGTATGATCATTTTAAGTAATACTAGCTTTACTTCCTAAACTGTTTTACCATGCAAATCCTCCGCTCAATGTCTTATTTCCACACTACTGTAATCCAAACACAAACTCAGCTTCCATCTAAAGAAATAGATTTGTTACAAAAAGATGCAACTTCAATCCTAAATGTAGCTACAACCTTAGCAATAAAAACAAAATTCTTTACAGATGATCAGGAATACTGGATCAGCCTTCTAAACACAAACACGTCAGCTCTCCCTATTTCTGACAGAGAGGGAAAATAAATGAGAATAATGTATATCATCTGATTATTAAAAGCTCTTATCTAGTTCCCGCCTCTCAATTTCTCCCATCATTCCTCTGACAGCCTCATCAACTTCTCCCCATCCTTCCTGTAATGAACTGCCTATCTCTAGCACCACCACAGTACAAATGTAGCCTCCTTTATAGAACCATCTCGCCTTAGAATATGAATCTGGTCACATCACCTCACCCCTTGAAATCCTTCAGTACCTCCAAGCAAACCCAAAGAATAAAGTCCAATCACCAGTCTAAGCTCAAATCTCAATTTCACAATTTACTAAGGATGTACTCTTCATCAAGCCCATTAACATCTTTGGATCATAAATTTTTGTGGGGGAGGGAGCAATCCTGGGGATTGAACCCAGGAACATTCTATCTGAGCTGTACCTCCAAGCCTTTTTAAAAAAATCTATTTATTTACCTATTTATTCATTTATTTTTTGAAACAGGGTTTCACTAGTTTGCTGAGAGTTTCATTATATTGTTGAAGCTGGCTTTGAACCTGCAATCCTCCTGTCTCACAGCCTCCCAAGTACTGGAATTATAGGCTTGCATCACCACACCCAGCTTGGATCTTAACTTTCTTGACTACAAAATTAGCATAAAATATTCACCTTGATGGATTCCTATGAACAATGAAAACTATAAATAATAATTAATAAGCCTTTAAAAGTCTATAAAACTGTAATGTAACTAACAACATTGATAAAATCAAAAAGTATTTACTATATAGAGGACTCTTCTGGATGGCAAACAAATTATATCTCTGATGATACATGCAAAAATTTTTTCTTAAGAAAATTCAGATTTTCAGAGGGAAAAGAGCACAATCTACACAACAGCTACACAACGTATCTGTCATTCAACTTTGAAGTAATAAAATTGTAACTAATTTTATATAAATATTTATTGAATCCTCAATATTTAAATGGAAAGGACACAGTCTCAGTTCCTAGAAACTATTCAAAGTATTAACAAATCTAACCTTTGATGGTATCACCTCTTTAAAAATACGTGATAAAAATGTCAGTAAAATTTTTAAAAACTTTTTTGAAATATGTCACATATTTTCTACAAAGCTACACAGACAAGAATGCTTGGGACTTTTAAATTGCCTCGGCAAACCTTTTAATTTGACCCTAGATATTTCATCATTTCATAAGCAGCAAACTTCCTGGGAGGAGAAGGGTAAAAAAGAAAGAAAAATTCTTAACTGAGATCACACAACAGATCTAGGGATAAAGACTAGCAACTGAAATATGCACTGTGCTTTATGATACGAGGGGAGATAGTTCTGGAAGGAGGAGATGCAGTCTGGGATTTCCTTTTCCTGCTGCTGGCTTCACTATATTACAGCACAGCAAGAGTGGGATCTCTGGGGGATAAGAAGTCACAACTACTGTGCAATATACTGAACCTTCAAACAAACTTTTCAACTCTAAAAAATTGAAATACTAATTTTCCAGAGTATGTTTAGAAAGAATAAAGAGTAGAAAAACTGGACTTCAAGGAACTACCTTTAACAAACAAAATTAATTTTAAAGTTTTCATGTCAATTATAAATCAACATTTTACTGAAATTACAGTTTTTAAAGTAAATTTTCAACTAAATTTCCAGTACACCGTTACGTAGCAACCACACAAGACTTTATTTCTTACTGTTTTAGATGAATTTTAATCCCTGAAAAATTTAACAAGGGTCTCTTTGTGTAGATTCAGGGGGTAGGGGATTCAATAACTACTTTGACAGAAATTTTAATTACTGGTAACTTAAGAAACTCAGGTCTTAAAATTCCTTCTTCCCCCTAAGTCACATGTACTTTTCTACTAAACTCTTGGGAATGATATACTCAACAATGTAACTAAAAAAGTCAAAGTTTCTCTCAATTACCTAGCATTTCATTTGAAGGAAGACAAAATAGAAAAAGTCAGTTATTCAGAAAACAGGAACCCTGGTTTGAATGGTCAGGTCTGTACACCTGCTAGTTATAAATAAGTTTGGATAGTTCTCTAGCTCTCAAGCTTCTATTTTCTACAAACTCAGATTTCAAAGATCCCTTCTAACTTTCTTTGAGCATTTTATCTATATTCATTAACCTCGAAACCTTCCATTTTTATAGTTTAAAAAATACTTCTCAACTTATCCTTATGAAAAACTATATGAAGTAGATATTTGCATTACAAGCAAGGAATATGAGGCCCAGAAAATAAGAGACATACGCAAGATAGTAATTGACAGAACCAGAAGTAAAACTTAGCTCAAAGATCACTAAACGATTCTTGTTCAGAAATCTTACACTTGAAAAGCTTAAAATACAAATCTAAACAACTATATTAAAGCAATAAAATACAGTGTGTGTGTGTGTGTGTCTGTCTGTCTGTCTGTCTCTCTCTCTCTCTCTCTCTCTCACTGGGAATTCAACCCAGGGGCTTTCTACCTCTAAGCTACACCCCCAGCTATATTTTTTTTATTTTTTATTTTGAAATGGTCTTGTTAAGTTACCCTGCACCAGCCGCAAACCTGCAATCCTCCAAAATACTGGAATGACAAGTTTGTACCATGGAGCCTGGCTCTGCATAGCCTATTTTAAACATGCAAATGTTTTCAATATGTGAAGTAATTGTTGAAAATGGACCATCTCAAAAAATGGACACAAAACAGATCAATTCAAGCTATTCAAAATGTTCATTAGAAAAATGGATGAGTAGTGAAGTATTTCAAAATAGGAATATAGCAATAAAATTAGTGAACCAGTCAGGCATGGCGGTGCACACCTGTACTCCCAGCACTTGGGAGGCTGAAACAAGGATCGGAGATTCGAGGCCTGCCTCAGAAACATAGACAAGGACCTCAGCAACTTACTGAAATCCAAGCAGGCAAAACTTAGAGCAATGCATTTGACTGTTTATTTAGACGGGAAGAAGAAATGGCTAGAGGTGCTAATGCCAGTATGTATAACCAAAGGATGTGGTCTATAGTTTTGTTAGATGGTCAGGGACTTTGAAGGACATGATCAGGAAACTTCTGCTAATGAGGTCTGGAGAGGAGAAAGATTGATAAACCTCTCTGAATGCGCAAAAAGTGTGAAGATATCTGTGTCTATGTGTCTCTTTCACCAAGGGGTTCAGTAGAGGAGAATTTTAATAATCAAGTGGGTAGGCTAAGCCATTCTGTGGACACCATGCAGCCTCTTTCCACTCCTATCACTAATCAATGGTCTTAAAAACAAAGAACATGGAGGAAGGTTATATACTTGTATATATTGTATCTCTGCTAACTCAAAAAAATTAACTTAATGATTAACAAGGGGGAAAGAGATAACAATTTATACTAATGTCTACCAGACATTGTGATAGGCATTCATTCTCAATCTCCACAATAACCTTGAGAGACAAAGATCATGCTTCCTATTTTATCAATGAAAGGCTCAATCTAGTAAGTGGCAAAATCAAGATTCTTTGGTCCAAATGCAAAGTTTGGATACTTGACACAGACTATAATAACTGGAATATGAATATGTATGAATATTTTTAAATGTATATATGACATAAAGAATGCGGTTTTCATAGATAAGCAAATAAACAGTAAAGGGAAACTAACAATGTGAAGCTGGGCATGGTAGCACATGCATGTAATCCCAGTACTTGTTATGCTAAGACAAGAGGATTGCAGGTTCAAGACCAGCCTCAGCAACTTAGAAGGACCTCAGCAAGTTAGTGAGACCCTGTTTCAACATAAAAAAAATAAAAAAATAAAAAGGGTGTAGCTCAGAGAATGCCCCTGGATTCAATCCCCAATACTTAACAAAAAAAAAAAAAAAAGAAAGAAAGAAACTGAGCATTTAGGTAAACTGATCTGCTGGGCACATAATAATTCGCTCCCCCTACTGCCTGATTAAAACAAAGTAAACACTAGTTATGTAATCAAGCAAATTAATGTGAGTTTAGGTAGCAAAATATGAGATGTGTTTAAGAAAATTTAAGATATTACACAAAATAAAGAAAGGTCAAAAGGAAATTACTAAAGAATACCTGCTAAAATAGATCAGGTATTTTTCTGTAATTACTTCAGCACATAAGAGAAAGTCCAAATGGCAAGAAACAAAAGTTAAAAGAAATGAATTTAATATTGACCATAAAGGTAAGACAAAAGACTAAAATAAATCCTGTACTTTTAAGGAATTGGAGACCTGGCATAAGGCATAAAAGGTTTAACTATTTGGTTTAGCATTTGTACTATCCTATGATATTCAGCACCTGAACACTAAGTTCGTTCCAATATCTGAAACCCCTTATTATTAACATAGCATAAGCTTTTATATTTTTACATCATAATAAAGTTTATAGTACAATGAACTTGATTTTCTGGACAACAGAGTAGAAAAGCTTTCACTTTTTATTGTATTTGGTACCTGCATATAACACCACGTCTAATGCCTTTCATCCCCTCCACAGCAAACATGGGAGTTCCATGAAAGCACTTTGCCATCTCTCTACTCCCTGAGACTATCTCTTCTATGCAGTCTAATCTCCACACATAGCAAAAATGATCTTTTTTTTTTCTTGTGATACTGGGAATTGAACCTAAAGACATTTTACCTCCAAGTTACACCCCCCAGTCCCATTTTATTTTGAAACAGGGTTTCACTAAATTGCAGAGGACCTCACTAAGTTGCTGAGGCTGGCCACAAACCTGTGAATACTCCTGTCTCAGCCTCCCAAGAACTGAGATTACAGGAGTGTGCCACCATGCCTACCAAGTAATCCTTTTTAAACATAGATCACATCACATTCTTACCAAAAACTTTGCAGTGGCTCCCCATCTCATTCAGAATAAATGCCAATTTCCTCACATCAAATGACAAGAACCCTGTATGTTCTGGCCTTCAGACTGCTTCTCTAACCTATTCTCCTAATCCTCTTTCCATTTCTTACTCCATACCAGCCAAGTGTTTCTAGGAAGCTTCTCCAAAATTCAATCATGCCAAACATCAAGGCCATACAGCCTGCTCCCAAAGCCACCTCAGGGAAACCCACATCACTGTCCCTCCCTGCCCTGTTCTCAAATGTCACTTATGAAGCCTTCCCTGACCACTGTATATGAAAGAGCAAATACACACATACTCTTCACGACATCCTCTGTCCTCCCCTACTAAATTTTCCTCCATAATAGTGATCAACTCCTGATACATGCACTTACTTTTCTATGTGTTTACTGTCTTACCCATTAGATGTAAGCACATTATTTTGTTTCATTCACCGCTCTAGTGCCTAGAATAATGCCTATACGTGCACAATAGCCCTGCAATGTTGTATTTTGTTGATATGAATGCTGATAACAAGTACTTTGTGCAAAACAGATTAGCTGTATACTGATACACTGTATACTGATTTCACATAAAGCATTCAGAACAGTGCCTGACACAAGTACTCAATAAATATTGACTTGTTATTCAATAGAAAATATTTAATTCCCCAAAGATGCTAAATAAGTAGTATGATGAGAAGCCAGGTGTGGTGGCGCATGCTTGTAATCCAAGTACTTGGGAGACTGAGACAGGAGATCACAGGTTCGCAGCCAGTCTCCGCTATTTAGTGAGGCCCTCCACAACTTAATGAGACCCTATTTCAAAATAAAAACAAAGCAGGCTAGGGGTGTAACTCGGAGGTAGAATATCCCTGGGTTCAATCCCTAGTGCCTCAAAGGAAAAAAAAAGTTTGATGAGTACTGAAATGCACAACAAAATGCCTCTTAAAATCATCTGTACCTTACCCTATCTATAAGGAATACAATTCATTTTCTTTGTATTTAAATTTTTCAAAGCAGTTGCTGTAGTTGTAATCAATCATACTTCGGTCCCATTTTGGAATTTTTAATTTTTATTAGTGCATTATAATTACCATTTTGGTTTCTTTAATCCTTTATTACAAACAGCTGTAAGAATTAAGTAACAATTCAGAGCTCTGCATAAACATAGAAACAGTGGGATTTTAACTGTAATAGCTAATGCTTTGTAAGAATTATTACATGATAAACATTGTAGCAAACATTTTCCTATACTGATCTTTTTTGTTGTTTACAACAACCCTATTCAGTAGATATACTATTCACTTTGACTAAAAGGCATAAATGTATTTTATTAGAAAGTGGGTTTTATAGCCGGGCATGGTGGCACACACTTGTAATCCCAGCATTCGGGAGGCTGAGACCGGAGGATC
Organism: Graphiurus murinus; assembly: GCA_004027655.1. Taxonomy (NCBI): domain Eukaryota; kingdom Metazoa; phylum Chordata; class Mammalia; order Rodentia; family Gliridae; genus Graphiurus; species Graphiurus murinus. The sequence continues at coordinate 22,657 of PVLC010001448.1, forward strand.
CGGGTTCGCGGCCAGCCTCAGCTACCTAGTGAGGCACTCCACAACTTAGTGAGACTCAGTTTCAAAATAAAGAATAAAATAGGGCTGGGGATATAGCTTGGAGGTAGAATGCCCCTGAGTTCAATCCCCAGTACCGCAAAAAAAAAAAAAAAAAGAAAGTGGGTTTTATTTCCTTTATTTCCATCATCTCACTGAGCTGCCAGTCTCCCATACAGGAGGGGCTCAGGACTATTTGCTGAAATCATTTACAAAGATGAGAAGTTGTAATTCTTCAGCCCAACTTCCATTTAGGGCAGAGGATATAAGGAACTCAGGTATGTAATTCCATTAGTTTAGTCCCACTTGAGGTAACCTTCTTGGTTTACTGAGACTTACCCCATTTGCCAGGTGTTAATTCAGGTGACAACTGGATAACTGTATTGTTAACAGCAACTTTTCAGAGAATAAGATTAAGTACTGAGGAGCAATTAGATGGCTACATAATATGAAATCATCAATGCCATACCAAACACACAATCTTGCAGGTTGACATGGCTCACTCAGCATCACAACAAACTCCAATAGCTTACATGCTGCCTTTTTCCTGTCAGAAAAGGAACATCACTGATCCAGCATTAGTCTCCTTCAAAATATTAATAAATGTAGTAGGAAGCTCTCATTTCAATATTACCAAAGAGTGAGTCTTTTTTTTTTTTTTTTTTTTTGCGGTACTGGGGATTGAACTCAGGGGCAGTCTACCTCCGAGCTATACCCCCAGCCCTATTTTTTATTCTTTATTTTGAAACCGGGTCTCAGTAAGTTTCAGAGTGCCTCACTAGGTAACTGAGGCTGGCCTCGAACCCCTCGAACCTGGATCCTCCGGTCTCAGCCTCCCAAATGCTGGGATTACAAGCGTGTGCCACCATGCCTGGCTCAAAGAGCCTTTTTATACCTCATTTTAATTCTACAATTGTACCTCCACTGCAGCTTTGTTACAAAGAATAAGTCTGTTAAACTGCTTTGCCCACCACAATATAACTTATTGTATACTTTCAGCACCTCAGGCAACGTCTTAGCATATAATAGCACACCTCATACCTGTGTTTATGCAATACAGTTTTCCCAAACATTGGGAAAATCTATTTCCCAAAAGAAAAAACAGCTAACTGATTGAACACCAAATTATATAATATAGTACAGGTAAATATGTATGTACCTGTGTGTGCAATTTAATCCTTACTATGACCTGAAGAGGTAGGAATAACCTCCCAAAGGAGAAACTGAGGCACAGAGATCTTGATTTGGTAAACAATATAGAATTTAAATACAGGGTTATGGTACTCTAAAGCATAGGCTCCTAAAGTCAAGAATGCAGCCCCACTGTGGGGGATGACAGGGCTGGGCCCATGGAGGGGGGTAGTAGCCTCCAGTACAATTGGAGGTAAAGGCATTATATAAAAATAAAGGGGTGGTGGAATCCCCAAGGGGGGACAACTGAGTAATTTTTTTTTTTTCTTTTCTGAAAAGGGGGCAGAAAGCCAGTGAGTTTGGGAACCTATGTCTAAAGCCTGGTTCATTCTTCTACTCTGTGCTAATGTATGTTTCCATCCCAACTCTCTCTTGTTCTTACTCTCCAAAGTAGGTTTCTAGCCGAGCGTGGTGGCACATGCCTGTAATCCCTGCACTTGGGAGGCTGAGACAGGAGGATCACAAGTTCAAAAACAGCCTCAGCAAATAGTGAGACTCATCAACCTAGTGAGACTCTTTTTCCAAATAAGAAATAAAATCAGATTGGAGGTGGAGCTCAAAGGTAGAATGCCTCTGGGTTCCATCCTAAGTACCACAAAAAAAAAAAAAAAAAAAAAAAAAAAAAGTAGGTTTCTGCAAACATCAATCTGTATGGTAGAAGAGATTTATATACTGGTAATCCCTGGACCTACGTATTCAAGCCATAAAAAGAAACTAATGGCAAAGTGCAGACCAAATATGCAAGTAGGTATGACAGACCTCATCATAAAATGAAAAGGATTATATTCAAGAGGAACCGAACCAGCAATAGAAAATAAAGGCAACCAATATTTGTGATACTTGTGACAACTAACAGTTACACCTCAGAAATCTGAGCTATAAATTAAAATATTGAAGAAACTAGGTTTTTGGATAAAACCAAAACTATAAAAGAACAACCTACCAACAACTTGGAGTTTAACAAAATTGGAAAAAACGTAAACCAAATTAACCTATTGGAAAGCTCAACACATTTTATGAAATCATATTTTTATAGGAACCATCATAATGAAATGTCAGGAAATAATCATCCTTCATCTTCTCATTAGTTTCTTCAGAGATCTTGTGCCAAGACCTCAACTCTCAGTCAGAAGAAACAGTGTGTTTAATAACATACAAAGCAGAAGACATTCTAAATCTTGTAATAATCAAAGAAACAAAAACATATTCCACCCAGAATAGCAAAGATTCTTTTTCAATGAAAACATGACTGGACACTAAAAAGTATGATACTTCCAGAAAGCAAGTTGGTGGTAAGCAAAGATTTCTTAAATCTTAAAATAGTCATAGTTTTAACCTAATACAGTATATGAATATATACTTAAAGGTCCAAGATACAATAAATACTTATGCATAAATGTTTTAACAATATTTTACAGAAAAACTGGAAATAATCTACTTGACAGTGGGACTCTATCCAGTAATAAGAATGAATAAACTTTTTTCTTTGTTTGTTTTTTTGGTAATGGAGATTGAACCCAGAGGCATTCTACCTCCAAGTTACACCCTCAGCCTGATTTTATTTCTTATTTGGAAACAGGGTCTCACTTGGTTGCTGAGAACTTCACTAAGTTGCCAAGGCTGGCTTTGAACCTGTGATCCTTCTGTCTCAGCCTCTCAAGTACTGGGTATACAAGTGTGTGTCACCATGCCCAGCTCTGAATAAACATATCTTCCATTTCATTTAATAGTTAAGAAGAAGTTCAGGATATGTTAGATCTTAAGAAGCAAGATGCAAGAGAACTGCAACTTAGTTCATTCAGACTGCTATAAAAAATACCTTAGATTGGGTAATTTATTAAAAAAATAGAAATTTCTTGTTCACTAGCTAGTGGCAAAGTCCAAGATCAGATGCCAATAGATTGAGAGTCTGGTAAGGACTCCAAGCTCTAGAGATGGAACCTTGTTGCTGTGTCCTCTCACATGAAGGAAGGAGCAAAGGAGCTAAACCAACCCCCTAAAGCCTCTTTTATTAAGCACTAATTCCATTTATGAGGGTTCTGCCTTCACATCCTAACCACCCGGCAAAGAAGCACCCGTAATTATCACCTTGGGATTAGGTTTCAACATATTAATTTAGGGTTCACATACATTCAGACCATAAAATAATATTGTATAATAAAAAAGGATAATACCATAATGGTTCTTCCTGAAAAATACAATTTGTTACTTTTTGCTATACTTGTCTGTTTTTCCAAGTTTATTAAAAAATGTTTTTAAACTC